>OZ022418.1:4348309-4487801 GCA_963989365.1 Rhimphoctona megacephalus | reverse complement strand
CGACTAATACAATATAAATAATAATTACCCAATGTACAGTCATGCCAACGAATCGGCGGTGTCGAGATGACCAAGTATCAGCAGTCGTACAGACAAATGAGACTTTCGCCAATTCAGCGGAAATATCGGCAACGGTCTTCAAAAATGTTTGTTCGATCCGTCGGCCAACAGTACGAGCGGATAAATGCTGAAGTTCCTTCCCATGCTTCTTAATCTTCATATCTACAAAAATGCAAGGAATAAGCTTGTGATTTTGTGAATTATATAGGACGTAACCGAAATACATGAACCGTTTACCATCAAATATTTTTCTAAATGCTGGCGACTCGACGGTATTCAGTGGTGACATACTTTCTAAAAGATAGTTCACAACATAATTCTCGAAATGACCTTGAGAGAATGAACAATATGTTCTATACTTATCTTCGTCGTTATCGGTCTTTAGTTTTTTGTATTTCTCTTTCGCATACTCTTCATAGTCTTCGAGTGCTCTCTTATGTATATTCTGGAAGTGAAATTAGTATTATATTATACAACAAAATGATCCCTCTTCAAACATTGTTGATATAGATACTTGTGTAAGTGTAAAAAACGGGAAAATAAATGTTCTACCTTCAAGTGTCTCACGTAATTCGATGAAGTTTTGAAGGAGCCGCTGATGGTATGATGTTTACCATTTTCTTTTTTGCAAATTTGACAAATGCCCAAAACTGTCCCGTCAAACGACAATTTATCCAGATCAGGAACAAAAAACGTACCATCTAGATATGCTCGACGATTACATTCGATCAATACTTCTTTTTTTAATTGATCCACATCTTGTATTTTAGTTCCTTGAGAACTGCAACCAGCTTGAGAATCGTCCTCACTATCCATACCAGATACTTCGCGTTGCTCTTCGTCTGATATTTTTTTTCAATTCTCTTAATGAAGGCACGCCCTACTTTTTAAATCCAGTAATTGAACGTCTTATCTTGAATCTATAAAGGAAAAAAGTCAACCAGTGGGGAAGGTTAAAAGTGGCATATTTAGAATGCGCAAATTAGGCGAAAATACGTAAATGTTGATATTGCTGAAGTTGAACATAATTTTTTAATATAATACTCATTAATAATTTACTAATAATAATTTATAATTTATAATTATTAATTGACAAGTAATGAATAGTAATTTTTAATATATCTATAAGTTTAATATAATATGGAAAGAAATATGAAACGCATGAGCAATCTCATCTTTTTTATTCCACGAAACGTTGCGTGAGGTAAAAAAGAGAGACGTCAAGTTTCGTCAAAAAATTTTATCCGAATAACCCCGTTCAAAAAGCGTTGACATTTTCAAAACAGCAGAAATTTTTTGAAAAAAAAAAAAAAAATGTCCTCCCACGACCGGTTAGAAACACGTTTCATTCGATTCTGAATCGAATGATGTTGACGTGTAATGACCGAAAAAATGTTCCTTTGAATGATAGTCTGGGACTTTGATGAAGATCAAAGATCTGTGGAATTTGAAATTTTACAAAAAAAAAATGTCCTCCCACGACCGGCTAGAAACACGTTTCATTCGATTCTCAATCGAATGACGTTGACGTGTAATGACCGAAAAAAAATCCCTTTGAATGATAACCTGGGACTTCGATGAAAATCGAAGATCTGTGGAATTTGAAAAAAAAAAAAAAATGTCCTCCCATGACCGGCTAGAAACACATTTCATTCGATTCTCAATCGAATGACGTTGACGTGTAATGATCGAAAAAAAGTCCCTCTGAAAGAATTTTTTCACTTCAATTTTCATTTCAATTAGACATTACTGTATATATAAAGAAATGAAATGTTCCCACAACGTTCGATTTTAATGCACTAAATTTTCATATCTCAAGATTGGCTGGACGGATCTACTTAAAACAAAGACCAATAGAAAGAGAAAAATCGAAAAAAATTCATCACCGATATTCAGATTTTTTACACAAACGATTCGTCCATCAGAGCGATTCAAAAACGCTATGACGTCATAAAACCGGCATATTCGCGTATATAAGAGTGCGGCAGGGCTCGCGCTAGTTTTTTCTTTGAATACTTGGCGTCGAGCCGCTACCGCGTCTCTTGATTTTCTCTTGTCTCGTTCCGTCCACTTGCCTTCTCTGCTATCCGCAGGCACACTCTCTCTGTCTTTCTACTTTAACTGTTATATATGTATCGTTCTATCCATGTTTTTCTCAAGAGAAAGGGATAGAACGATACATATCAATAATAATATTATTATTACTATTATTATATTAATAATAATAATTAATATAATTATTATTATTAATAATAATTAATATAATAATTATTATTATTAATAATAATTAATATTATTATTATTATTAATAACAATAATATTTCTTTCCATCAACCAGACCCGACTTGAATTTTCCGTTCTTCTGTGAATGATTTCAACTTTGATGCTCAGTATAATATTAATTCATACATTTCTACTGAGCATGAAATTGTAATTACCAAATATTCGTCTCTGGCGTAAGAAAATTTAATTCAAGCATTATGACGACTGAGTGTTGTTTATGTTTTCGCGTCCATGTCCTTAGAGCGTTTGATCTATAGATATAATAAATCGGAAGAAGAAGCTATGTGTGAACTGGTGTCCGCAATTGTGCATCAGTTTGGTTCAACCGTTCGACAGAAAAACAGCGGTAAGTATTTTTCACAAAATTCTTTCAGCCTTTTTCAACGCATTGGTTCGCGTTTTATTTTCTTAATCACCGGTTTGAATGCATATGAGAGAGGTAAATTCATACATTTGACGGTAAATGAAAAAAAAGAATGCAGAATTTGAGCCTCCAAGCTGATTACGGGAGAGAAACGTATTTAATAGCAGATCACTGATATAATTACTTACTCACAATCCGCGTTGTTGATGACTATCAATCGATGTCCACTTTTGTATTTATCACTTTTGACATTAAATATCACTGCTTAGAATCACTTTTCACGTTTAATAGAACAGAGGTCCTTATCGCGTGAGCGGTTAGTTGTAGAATAATAACGTGCTCGAAATGTTTCGACTTTTCGAATCGCCTAAATTTCTTTCAATTCGAAATACGAATTATGTATTCCGTACCTTACAATCATTTAATAAAGTTCTTGGTACACTTTTATTTTCAGAAATGGGTAATTCTGCCAATAAAAAACCACCGGCGAAAGAGGAAAGGAGAGAAGAAGAAGATAAGAAAAGGGAACCATGTGATGAAGCGAAGGAGGAACGGGCGGAAATCATTGCCGCGTTGGAGAAATTGGCTGCCCAACAGACAGTGCTGCAGCAGCAGCTGCAGGTGCAGCGGCAAGAGATGGCCCGGGAAAGAGCGGAGTTAGACCGGAGGGAGGAAGCGCTTCGCTCTCCGGTTCAAGTCGTGATCGGTAACCCCTGTAAATATTCTGAAACGTAATGAAACCGGCATATTCACGTATATAAGAGTGCAGCCGAGCTGTACTCGCTGGCGTTTTTCTTTTAATACTTAGCAACGAGTCGCTACTGCGTCTCTTGATATTCGTGGATGCTATAAATCGCTTACAATTAATTGTGGACTTAAATGACATTTTTTATTCTCAATTCAGATAATCGTGGGTGGAACGGAGGGCGAAGCCGAAGAGGGCGACGCGGGGGAGGCCGCAGCCGTGCTGGATGGTACAAACGCCGAACAGAGTACCAGCAGTTCGACCCAAACGGCTTCTTCGGAGGAGTAAATTATTTTCAATGAAAATTTTCATACTTTTATTTAAATCTTGATACAAAGAACATAAAATCATAATAATATGAAATAAAAAAGATTTTACAATGAGAAACGAGTCTCTTTGTCTCTCTCTCCCCCTCCCTCTCTCTCTCTCAGTCTCTCGTCTCTCTCTCTCTCTTTCTCGTCTCTCTCTTTCTCGTCACACACACACACACGCACACACGCGCGCGCGCACGCACACACACGCGCGCGCGCGCACGCACGCACACATACGCACACACACGCACACACGCGCACACGCACACACGCACACACGCACGCACGCGCGCGCGCGCGCACACACACACACACACACGCCCACACGCGCACACGCACACACACGCGCGCGCGCACACACACACGCACGCACGCACGCACGCACACACACACACACACGACCACACGCACGCACACGCACACATGCACACACGCACACACGCACGCACGCGCACGCACACACACGCACGCCCGCACACACACACGCACACACGCGCGCGCGCGCGCACACACACACACACACTCACACGCACACACGCGCACACGCACACATGCACACACACACACACACACACACACACACACACACACAGGCGCGCGTGCGCGCACGCACACACACATACGCACACACGCGCACACACGCACACACGCACACACGCACGAGCGCGCACACACACACACACACCCACACACACACACACGCGCGCGCGCGCACACACACACGCACGCACACATACGCACACACACGCACACACGCACACACGCACACACGCAAACATGCACACACGCACGCGCGCGAGCACACACACACACACACACACACACACACACACACACACACACACACACGGTCTCTCTCTCTCTCTCGTCTCGTCTCGTCTCGTCTCGACTCGTCTCGTCTCGTCTCGTCTCGTCTCGTCTCGTCTCGTCTCGTCTCGTCTCGTCTCGTCTCGTCTCGTCTCGTCTCGTCTCGTCTCGTCTCGTCTCGTCTCGTCTCGTCTCGTCTCGTCTCGTCTCGTCTCGTCTCGTCTCGTCTCGTCTCGTCTCGTCTCGTCTCGTCTCGTCTCGTCTCGTCTCGTCTCGTCTCGTCTCGTCTCGTCTCGTCTCGTCTCGTCTCGTCTCGTCTCGTCTCGTCTCGTCTCGTCTCGTCTCGTCTCGTCTCGTCTCGTCTCGTCTCGTCTCGTCTCGTCTCGTCTCGTCTCGTCTCGTCTCGTCTCGTCTCGTCTCGTCTCGTCTCGTCTCGTCTCGTCTCGTCTCGTCTCGTCTCGTCTCGTCTCGTCTCGTCTCGTCTCGTCTCGTCTCGTCTCGTCTCGTCTCGTCTCGTCTCGTCTCGTCTCGTCTCGCCTCGCCTCGCCTCGCCTCGCCTCGCCTCGCCTCGCCTCGCCTCGTCTCGTCTCGTCTCGTCTCGTCTCGTCTCGTCTCGCCTCGTCTCGTCTCGTCTCGTCTCGTCTCGTCTCGTCTCTCTCTTTCTCGTCTCTCTCTTTCTCGTCTCTCTCTTTCTCATCACACACACACACGCACACGCACGCGCGCGCGTGCGCGCGCGCGCGTACACACACACACACATACACACGCACGCACACACACACGCGCGCGCGCGCGCGCACGCACGCACGCGCACGCACACACGCGCGCGCACACACGATCTCTCTCAGTCTCTCTCGGTCTCGCTTTCGGTCTCTATCTTAGTCTCTCTCAGTCTCTCTCGGTCTCTATCTCAGTCTCTCTCTCTCTCTCTCTCTCTCTCTCTCGCCTCTCTCTTTCTCTCGTCTCTCTCTCCCTCTCCCTCTCCCTCCCTCCGTCCCACCCCCCCTCTCTCGCTCTCCCCCCCTGTCCCTCGCCCATTCCGTTTTCTTCTATACTTGCTCGTATTTTCGTACCCTGAGCGCATTTAATATACTTTCCAATAAAATTTTATCGTGATCGATTCAAAAATCGATGAATCGAAATTCCGGAGATTTTCCAGAATGAATCCTAAATTCATTCAGTACTGGAGACTTTTCATTAATGAAGTCGCGATTAATGAAATATTCATGACTTTTCTCTGACCAATTCCCATTTCGTTCAGTACTGGAGACTTTTCTTCGATCAAGTCACGAATATTCGAATATTCGGGATTTTGATCTGGTATATTCCCAATCCCTCTAGTACTTGAGACTTTTCTTCGAACAAATCACGAAAATTCGAATATTCGGGACTTTTCTCTGGTATATTCCCAATTCCTCTAGTACTTTAGACTTTTCTGCTATCAAGTCACGAATAACCGAATATTCGGGACTTTTCTCTGATATATTCCCAATTCCTTTAGTACTTGCGACTTTTCTTCTATCAAGTCATGAATCACCGAATATTCCGGACTTTCCTCTGGTATATTCCCAATCCTCTAGTACTTGAGACTTTTCATGAATGAAGTCTCGAATAATCGAATATTCGGACTTTCCTCTGACCAATTCCTAATTCCTTTAGTACTCGAGACTGTTCCTCAATCAAGTCCCGAATAATTGAATATTCGAGACTTTTCTGTCATCAATTCTTCATTCTTTTAGTATTTGATAATATTCATCGAAATCAGTCCTGAAAATACCAGTCATGCCGACCTCTGGCGTGGAAGAATGAGGATGATATTCGAGCGGGAATGTGGTTCTTTTGTCTTCATTCTCTCCTAATTATTAAGTTTTTTTGGAGTACCCAATTTTCCGTCGAATCCCCCTTGGTGACTTGCGATATTCTTTTAGTTTCGTTATTCAATTTTTATCGACTACGATAAATAATATATAAAGTTTAATGAGTAATTTTATAGTGTAATATTGGCCAGTCTAGGCTATTATATTTCGTCGCAATTTTGTGTTACGCGTTCAAGGCCGGCCGCGAGCGCATCGCGCCGGTTTGTCTTCGTGCTATCTCTCTCTCGTGCGGCCTCGAGTACGTTAAGCATTGTTGTCATTCTTATTTGCCTCGGATCCCTTCAGTATTTTGTTCTCGAGTTATTTCACCCAATTTTCGCATTTCTTTTATCTCGAAATATTATTTCATATATGTCGTTCCGTGTAAAATCGCCTGTACTACCTGCCTCCGAGCCTGGAATACCTAAATTCCGATTAAATTACCTGAGTTAGTGTCGTGCACACTAACTCTATTATGATTTCGTTTGTTCAACTCATTTTGGCGTAAGTTGCCTTTATTACCTGCTTTAGGGCCTTAGCTACCTGAAACTCGGTCGAACTACCTGAGTTAGTGTCGTGCACACTAACTCCGTTATTATGTCAGTTGTTTAATTAATTTTGTGGTAAGTTACCTTTGCTACCTGCTTTAGGGCCTTAGCTACGTGAAACTCGAACGAACTACCTGAGTTAGTGTCGTACACACTAACTCCGTTATTATTTAGGTTGTTTAATTAATTTGGTGATAAGTTACCCTTACTACCTGCTCTGGAGCCTTAGCTACCTGAAACTCGGACGAACTACCTGAGTTAGTGTCGTGCACACTAACTCCGTTATTATTTAGGTTGTTTAATTAATTTCGTGATAAGTTACCTTTGCTACCGGCTTTCAAGCATTAGCTACCTGACTCTCGGTCGAACTACCTGGGTTAGTGTCGCGCACACCAACTTCATCATCGCTGAATGCTCTCGGGATTATTTTTCGGATAGGTTGCTTACTACTATCTGTCTTCGTGTCTCCATTACCGTTTCTTTTAGTTCGCGTTATTATTGAGTTGAGTTTAGTGTTTTCATGTTCAGTCGCCTCCACTACCTGCCTTTGGGCTTCAACTACCTGCGCTTCGCTAATCGTCGAGTTTACCTGAATAAATCGTTGCTTAAACTAAAGTTATTAGTCTTTGTCTATTTTCTTTCGTTAGTCCTGATTCCTTACTCTCGCCCCGAACCAGCCCCTCTACCCCTAAGTATCTCAGTCGAGCTGAGTAGTCGGACCACCCTGAATCCTCGTAACCCCTGGGATTATCTCGTCCGCCGCATCCGTGCCGGAGTGGACAAACAGAAAGTCGGTTTCACCGGCGGTACGTTCGTACCTGGCGCCCAGTCCGCTCCAGCCGGGTCACGATGGTCCGGGGAGGAATTGCGGAGGAGTTCAGAAGGGACAGATGGACCCGAGACGGGAAAATCATGTTACACAACATAAAACAAATCCCTTGAAAATAATCGATAGATTATAATAATCGATAGAACATATGATTCTGGCATTACAGATAATGAAAATTCTTTTCTTGAGAGATCGAAAAGTAGCTTTTTTCGCGATTTTGTTTCAACCGAGTTTTTGATGTTTCATTAAATCACTCTTAAGGAATAGAGGATGAACTCTTAACGTTATTTTCATTTTGTACACTGTTTTTTTTTCTATCATTGAAATTTCTATCATTGAAAATGTCCAATAAAAAAACGATGTGCACGATTCTAGCCGTAATTATTGTCTGAAATAATATTTTAAAAAGATTATTAATTTGCATGTGTGTCATTATTTTGCTATGGAGGGTTTATTTTTATTTTTATTTCTTTATTTTTTATTTTCAAAAAACTGTTGAAAAAATCGGCTAAATTCGTTCTCGTTTTGTTAGAGAAAAAGAAGTTTGTTATACACGTGATGTTTGTTGTTACAATCACGTAGCAGTAAATGAACTGATATCTTTTATAATTTCGAACCTTACTTTGTATATGTTCGTTAGTCTTGCTTATTAGCTATCTGATTCTCCGAGTTGATATTCTACTCCACCTATCATTGAAAGAAGTTTCAAAATACGTTGATAAGAAACAGGCTATACACGCCTTTGATTGCTGATAATATTTTATCACGAGATAAATTCCTTCTAACTCGCACTTATCGAATTGAAACAATTTCTGAAGAACGCGACTTATAAGCGTAGCACAGGCCATCATATGTCAAATAAGAGAGGCAGAGGCAGATAACAGTTATATATTTCTTATCAACGTATTTTGAAACTTCTTTCAATGATAGGTGAAGTAGAATATCAACTCGGAGAATCAGATAGCTAATAAGCAAGGCTAACGAACATATACAAAGTAAGGTTCGAAATGATAAAAGATATCAGTTCATTTACTGCTACGTGATTGTAACAACAAACATCACGTGTATAACAAACTTATTTTTCTCTAACAAAACGAGAACGAATTTAGCCGATTTTTTCAACAGTTTTTTGATAATAAAAAATAAAGAAATAAAAATAAAAATAAACCCTCCATAGCAAAATAGTGACACACATGCAAATTAAGGGGACCGTATGGTCTAGAAATTTGAAAAAATCGATTTTTTTTTTTTTCGATATGTCGAAAGTATAGTATCTCAAGAATATACTGTGAAATTTTCATGCGGAAATTCTCAATATTACAGCTTCTACAGCCCATAACGCAGGTAGAGAGCGGTCCGCGACACGAAAACGTTCAAAGCCTTATTGGACACAAAGCCTTACGGGGATGATTTTTTAGTTTGCAAAAAGAATGTGTTTTGCATGTTAAAAAACGTTTGTACAAACGTGCTGTTGATGCGAAAAAAAAACATGCACAAATAAAGAAAGCAACAAAGAAATTGACAGAAAAAGAAGAGGGAAAAAAGACACAGCGGAAATCGATAAATAAAACACCGAAGCGTCAACAATTGACGAATAAATTATTGCAAGAGCTGTCAACTTATTACGGTCTAGCAATTAGACGTAATTCAGATTCGACTGAAGGGATGAGAAGTGAAATATGGGCAGCATATTATCACAAAATTTCAACAGATGAAAATCCGCAACACTCGTACTGTCCTCCAGGTTCCGAATCGTGGTGCAAGTGGCGTCAAAGTGAGGCTGCAGGTACTTTAGACACCTACGAGCACCCACCTGCTCTGTGCGATGAAGCACAAGAGATATTAAAACCAATTTATGAAGAATTGACAGCAGAGACTTTATTGGAAAGGTGTATTGGCAGTAATACGCAGAACAATAACGAAAGTTTCAATGCTTGCGTGTGGCACCTTGCGCCGAAACATCTGTTTGCCGGAAAAAAAATCATTGATATTGCCACTCACATTTCCGCTTGCATATTCAATGAAGGATTTGCATCCCTATTGAAAATAATGGAGACCATGGGCATAACAATCGGGCCACAAGCGGAGCAACTAGCGCAAAACCGAGACGAGCTGCGAGTATCGAGCGCCAACCGTAGGAGCACGGACAACTCCAAAGAGGCTCGGACAGCTCGAAGAAATGAAAGGAGTGAGGAAATCTTGAATTATGAACGTTCCGAAGGAATCCTATATGGTGCCGGAATCGCGGATTAACTGTAAGTATTCAAAATTTGCTCAATTTTTGAAAATATCTGTACCTCAAACTTTAAACTCATTTATCTCGAAACGACTTTTTTCGGCACTGCGCAGGTGAAAACAAAAAAACTATTCAACCGAATCACTTGAAATTTGGATATGTTGTTCACAACATGTATGGCTATCGTCGGAACTACAATCATAATTTTATTTAAATAATTTCTTATTGTTTATACTAAAAAACTAGTGAAAAAAAAACCCGATTTTACGAATTTTTTTTCAAAAGCGCGCCATTTTGTCAATTTTTAATTTTTTCGATTTGTTCTAGTCCCGACCATAACTGCACTCTTTCTGATTAAGAATCTTCTTGAATTTTGTGTTTCAGATGAGTAGAAGTCTCGGATCGATCTTCACCGTCCGGGTCGGATTTTTCGAGAGGGTCGTCTTCAATGCCAATTATATGATAATAAACACTGTTTTTAAAATTAAAAAAAATTTTTTTTGTATACTTAATAAAGGTAGTAATAAACCCGAAAAGTTAAAACATCGATTTTTAAATTTTTTAAGGCAAAAAAAAATCGTGAAAATAGGTGAAATTTTCGTGCTCTAGACCATACGGTCCCCTTAATAATCTTTTTAAAATTTTATTTCAGACAATAATTACGGCTAGAATCGTGCACATCACTTTTTTATAGGACATTTTCAATGATAGAAATTTCAATGATAGAAAAAAAAACAGTGTACAAAATGAAAATAGCGTGAAGAATTCATCCTCTATTCTTTAAGACTGATTTAATGAAACATCAAAAACTCGGTTGAAACAAAATCGCGAAAAAAGCTACTTTTCGATCTCTCAAGAAAAGAATTTTCATTATCTGTAATGCCAGAATCATATGTTCTATCGATTATTATAATCTATCGATTATTTTCAAGGGATTTTTTTTTATGTTGATAACAATCTTTTTAAACAATTTCACGATATATTCTATATCCAAAAGAATATTTTCTAACAGATAGATACTTAAAAAAATACATATCTAAAGAAATTAAAGGTATTCGGATGTAAGGGTAGTACACCCTTAAGGATGCATTTTTTCAAAAAATGCAAAAACATGTATGTCTTAACTTTTGAAACTGTTAATTATGCAATTTTTTTCACTTCCATATCGAGCATATTCTATTTGTTATAACGTTTTTTTAATTTTCAACCCCTATAACTTCGGCTTATTCACCCCCTCAGGGCTGAGAAAAATCGAGTAGTCATAACTTTTTATGAAGCATTGAATGCAATTGGTTTGATTTTGCCCCCTTGTCTGCATATATATGGAACTGAACAACCTCCCCTGGGAGACCTCAACTTTAGGGGTATGTTTCACCCCTTAAATATGAGTTTCCGCAAAAAAAAAATAGATATCTCTTAGATTTCAATGTAGAATAACATACTCCAAGCGGAACAAAATCGGCGGGGTACACCTGGGAAGGTTTCCTTGTGAGAATCAGGAAAAAGAGTAAGTTTTATTTTGTTACTGAATTTTAAGACTCTTCTTTGTGTCCCAAAAAATTGAATATCAGACGAGTCTGAAATCATAACCGTTGCATATGAATTGATTTATATGAATGTACATGAAAATAGCTTCAATATATATATTTCCAATGATTATACATTACAAATTTACTTATTCTCGGAATTGTTTCATTTTCGATTGCTACGTAGATATTTCGTGTGTAAGCACCTGGCTATGTTAGGATGTCGCGGAAAAGGGGAAAAATGGTACTACAAAATATTCCGTCACACCGAGCCTCATGATGTAAAGTGTCGCATTCATTTCGCTGAAGCTAGGGCAAAATTTTGAAGAGAACTGTATACAGCGGTAAAAACGAGTTCGGGATCTCTGAAAATGATTTATAATTTCGTTGCCAGGAGGTAAGTATTGAAAGCAGTAAAAGAAACAAAATAAATGTAGAAAAAGATGTCAAATAAAATAAAATAGAATAAAATATAAATTACAAAAAAAAACTCGGAAAACTCACACGCGGAGTCACGTTCGTGAAACGAGCCACGTCTTTGTGCGGGAAGTTTCGTGAACTGATGAAGGATCAAGATCTCTTATCATATAGTTTTTTTTTATTTTTATTGCATTGGTTCTCACATTCATTGAAAACTTGACTAGAAATTTTACATCATTGCAGACATCAAATCGCTGCGCAGTTTATTACGTATCCGCAAATTAGCCGCACGATGAATCGTTGGCGCGCAGAGGATCAGCCCCCTACACCGACGGACATTAACGATTTATTCACAGTGTTACAAACTGATCAATGGAAAAATCGTTTAAAATATAATATGACGGTCGTTGATGACGAGATTGGAACCGAGGAAACGAACGAGCATAATATCTCGTCATGGTCTGTGGTGGACGCCGAAGGAGGAGTTCATGTCATCATGGGGAACGAAGCTTACGCAAAGAGTTTTTCGGATGCCCGCTGCCTGTTTGCAGATGGTACGTTCAATGTGGTGCCAAGTTTGGATGGAGCTTTCCAATTTTTTAGAATCATGGCCGAAAAAAATGGGGCTGTAAGTATTTTTTAAACTTGCAATATTAAATTTTGTATTTCCTGACATTGATTATATGTGCACACGGAAAAAATAAAAACTGAAAAGTTACCATTACAGCAATAGAAACGGGGGACAATCTTGAATATTTGTAATTTTTACTAAGCAAAATGTAAAAATCATACAAATTCAAGGTTGTTCCCTGTTTCTATTGCTGTAACGGCAATTATTCAGTTTTAATTCTCTTTGTGCAGTCTTTATAATTTGTGAACAATTCATTTTCTTGTGGATGTAGGTCCTTCCGATTGGATGGGCTCTCATGAGTAAAAAGAATAATGCAGCCTACGAAGCCGTTATCCTCAAGCTGATCGAGAAGTTGATTCCCAAACTTGACCCTTTGAAAATCGTTTGCGATTTTGAAATCGCGCTACAAGGAACCATGTCTGCAGCTTTTCCCAATGCTTATATCCAAGGATGCTACTTCCACTTATGCCACGTAAGCTTTTTTCACAAAAAAGTAAACTTGAAACAAATTGAAATTGGTTTCAAGGGATTAAAATTTTCGATTCAGCACGTATTCGTTGCAAAGATAAAACTCTTTGAAACTTAAAAATGATCGAGGTTTTATTTAATGATGAACATATTTCTGCTGTTTATTTATACTTTCTAAAAAATAAAGTCCGATTGCAAAATACGAACAAAAATATATGAGAACCAAAATGTTATTATAATACAGTAACATAACAGCGATGAGAGTGAAAAAAAAATTCAATTAGATTGGTTCTCATATATTTTCGTTCGTATAAAATTATACGAACTTATAAAATTGTATTTATTATACAGGGTGTCCCATTTTAATCTTACACCTGACTTTTCTCGGTAAATGTTGCTCGGATCAAATATTGTGTGGAACAAAACTTTCAGGGGATGAAGGGGGACGTAAGAAAAAAAATGGTTTGTGAATCCAAAACTCAAAATGGCGGCGTTAGAATGGCCGACATGTTTTTTTTTTTAGGGAAACATAACTTTTTTTCATCACCAAAAAATTTTTCAGCGCAAAACGAAAAACTTTTGTTGGAAAATTTTTTTGATCAAGTTCATAATTTTTGAGTGAGAACATCATTTTCAACTGTTTTAGAGGTATTCAGGATGTACCACGAAGAGATCTTAAACGTACCAAATGCAAGTGCGTTTGCAGACGCATATGCAGACGCACACGCAAACGCACTTGCATTTGGTACGTTTAAGATCTCTTCGTGGTACATCCTGAATACCTCTAAAACAGTTGAAAATGATGTTCTCACTCAAAAATTATGAACTTGATCAAAAAAATTTTCCAACAAAAGTTTTTCGTTTTGCGCTGAAAAATTTTTTGGTGATGAAAAAAAGTTATGTTTCCCTAAAAAAAAAACATGTCGGCCATTCTAACGCCGCCATTTTGAGTTTTGGATTCACAAACCATTTTTTTTCTTACGTCCCCCTTCAACCCCTGAAAGTTTTGTTCCACACAATATTTGATCCGAGCAACATTTACCGAGAAAAGTCAGGTGTAAGATTAAAATGGGACACCCTGTATACTTATAAAGTTGGATTTATTATTATTGTTGCAAAGTACGGAAAAATTGGATGATACCGAGGGACAACTTAGTTAAAGGAGCACATGTTTAATTCTTGAACATTCTTATATTGTATTATTTTCCAAATAATAAAAGTCGAATCAATTGTTTTCTTAGCTAAACACCCACAATATTCATAATTACCTTTGTATAAATGTATATACTCAGCTGACTGGCCAATTATTTAGGTAATTTTTCTGGTTACACGATAATTCAGGTGAGCGGCCAATGATTTGATAAATGTACTTTTTTTTACTTTTTTTATATTTTGTGGATATTTTCCAAAAAGAAAAGAATACAGGATTTATCTTTAATTGCATAACCAATATTGTCTTTTAATACTTATGCTTATATTAACCGGTACACTCTATGCAGGCAATCTTGAAAAGGAGACAAAGACTTCGAATTATTTCGAAAGCAAAGAACGATCCAATTCTTCTTAAGGAAGCGAAACGAATGTAAAGGGACTTGATGAATATGGCATTTCTTCCGGCTGATTACATAGAAGAAGGTTTCGAGATCATTAAATCATGGCTAGAAGAAAACTGTGTATTATATGATATCATGGCTCCATTATTCGAATATTTTCAAATGTTTTGGATCAAAAAAATTACGCCCAAGGTATTCAGCGTATATAAGGAAAAACACCGTACGAATAATGTCATTGAACGGTATCATCGGACTTTAAAAAAGGAGAAGTCAACACGGCCTGAAGTTGTAAAATTTCTAGGTACGATTTCTTAATATATTCGCCAATTAAAAAATATTTATTTATATATTAATTTTCACACTAATAACTTTTCAACGCAGATTCTCTGAAGGCGCTGCAGGAATTGTTTCACCTGCAACTCCTGCAGGTACAGAACGGATACCGATCAACCCGAGCAGAGACAGCTGATAGCAGGATCGAAAATTATCGGATCTATAAGGCTTGGGAAAGATTAGGAGACTTGAACACCCTCAATCGAGCGGAGAGACGCGACAAAATTTCAGAATTCATTTTGGAGATGCGAGCCTCAACTAACTCTTTCCTATCTGGACTTTCGGAAGGTAATTATTATTCAATTAATTGTCAATTCTGTAATTTGAAAAAAGCTTTATGAAATGAAAGTTAATATCGAGCGGAATCGATAAATTATTAAAAGAATGAACAAAAAAATTAATCGTATTGGACTGAGTAAAAAGGATAAAAAATAGGGAAAAGGAAGGGAACAACTGAATAAAAAAACTGTTAACGAATGCTCGAATGATTGCAGATATAGCGGAGGAACAGGACGTCGATGATAACGAGAAGCTCCATCCCGTTGCCGAGGTTCGACCGATCGTGCGTCTCGAAACGGATGTTTCGGTCAATGACGACGATGATGCGATCGATCTTGACGAGTCAGAACCGATGGAATTGATGGAATTGACGGAATGCAGTAATACGGAATTCATCGAGACCAAGGTGGCAATGCGACACAATACTAGAGAAGAAGAAGAGAAAATAGGAGACAAGACCAAAGAAGAAGAAGAGAATATAGAAGACAAGACTATAGTTGAAAAAGAAAATATAGAAGACAAGAGTATAGAAAAAGAAGATAATAGAGAAGAAGAAGAAGAAGAGATTATGGAAGAAAATGAAAATGACGATGACGGAGACTGGACTTTGGCCGTCTCGAATAGCGAGAGTGAATCACACTGAAAATTGTAAAGAAAATAAATGGCATAAAAAATTAATGAAACGTATAAAAAAAAATAATAACTCATTATTGAAAATAAATACTATTCTGTCGAATGTATTTTTGAACTTTATTTTAACCTATGATTCGGCAAAAAAATTGACAAAAAATCCAAAATCTTATTAATTGATCATTATTTGAAAATAATTTAGTAAACCAATACGCGCACAATTATTGCTTTTAAAACAATGTATATCCTAACCGCGACGTCTTCGTTATCTCATCAAGCCCTCCAATGTTGATCTACCAATAATTCTTTACGAAATAAAAATATCTCCAACGCCATCTGCCAGCATCCTGCGAATGTACAAGCTCTGACTGTTCGTATAGGGACTTTTCTATCATATAACATTTCTAATTTTTACTTTTCGGGAATACGTCACTTCAGGGCTCAGTCTTTTCTGGTATATGTCATTTCGGGACTGCGTCTTTTCGGGTGTATGTCATTTCGGGATTAAGTCTTTTCGGGGATATGTCGTTTCGGGATTGTGTCTTTCGGGAATGTGCCATTTCTGGGTTACGTTTTTTCTGTGATATGTAATTTCTGGACTATGACGTTTCTGAATTATGACAGCCTACCGTTTGATCACCGCCATCCCGTCGAATAATCATATTCGATTTATATTTCGTTCCGTTAACTTGTATCCACGATACACATTTTATTTTATTTATGAGTTCAGAAGGAATTACAGTTTTAAAATCATCAAATGAATGCATTGCAGTCAGTTCATCATGTATCGTTGGTCCCATGTCGACACGCTTACTGAATCCTTTACGCAAAATGAATCGATTGCTTAATAGCAACTGCTGCTTAAGGGCTAAAGTATATGAAGCGTTGTTCCGCGATGTAATCACGTTAACAGTGGCTTTTAATTCTTTATGCGTTGCTTCAAACCGAATGCACGACATGTGTCGGATAGGCCCTGTAGCTCGTATGATACGTGGGTAATGCAATAAAACATGATGTTTATATTTTAGATTGTCATTAAAAATTTTGCGGTACAATGTGTGATGTTGGTTTATCAGTTCTGATAACAAATCGATTTTTTCATTAGTTATTTCGCGGCAAAAAATTATTGATACCATCTTGCGAAGAAGAATGTAGATTTTCCAAACTTCATTTTTTTCTGGGATCCAATCACGAATCAATAATCCGATATAATACATAAAGCATGCCATTTTGGCGGCGGAATATATGATATATCCCTTTTTGAGAGCATTATTACTTATAAGAGGAGGAATGCTCTTTGCATTTTGTGATCCGTAATCAAAATATCGAATTCGATGGTTTAATGATTCTAATGAAAACAATTTTAGGACAATGACCAATATCTGCAACAATTTCCCTAATCCATATCGGCATACGCCTTCCAAGACGTCGTGCATTGGGTCAAAACTGATATTCTCAAGAACATGAAAGTTTGGAATGTCATTAAAGATGCATTCTTCGCAAATGCCTTCAGTGCAGTTCATTACATCTATCGCGTAACATTCCATTGTCCGTAACAGTTTAGCATCTTCAACAGATTGGATTTGCAAAGTTTTTTTTATCTATTAGACACATCCGACATGAATAATCCGAGTTGAAACTCTTAGTAAACCCTAAAATAGTATTAAGGCCTAAGTTATCTCCCAAAATGTGGAACAGAACAAAATTGACTTGTCCAGAAAAAATTTCGGTTGAAATAAATACTCCTTCTGTTTCAAGCTTTTTAATCTGGTCAACAATATTTGAAAAAATTAAATTGTTTCCACATTCTTTGTGATCTTCGTAATTGTGTAATTGTACGAGAAATGTGTTATCCAGTTGGCTAGAGTATTCATCAGGAATGCAACCAATGGTACAGTACATCACGCCAAGTTTGTATATACCCCTATGAGTACCGAGAGGATTATTGATTTCCAAATCGTCAAAATACAAAATCAACGGTAATACGACATTTTTGTAATTGCCCTCTATAACGCGCCACTTGTTTCCTTGGAAACAATTTGTAACAGTACTCGTGTGTTTTGATTTTTCAATGTGAGTAAGAACCTGCTCATATGCTCCCGGAAGTTCTAAAAAATTGTTGAGTATTTTTTTCATGGATACGACACAAATTTTTTGATGCGTAGTACACATTTGTCGATTATCGTGCACCAATTTCGGATTAAATTTCATGTTAATGGGTACTTGTTCAGGAACTATTAAGCAATCGATATTTTTGAAATTTTGTAATGTACACTGAGTTCCATTAATGCCTGGACTTGTGTAACGTTACCGACCGCTCGAGTTGCAGCATATGATATGTTGAACGCAGCCGGACGATTTTCAGACTGATCTGTCACCAAAAATTTTTAACCCCTTTGACAACGTAACCTGCTAAAAATCTGACAGCGCTGAGACTATGCGACTGCAGCGGTCCGATCTCGTTGTCAAACAACGACAATAAATGGAAAGACTAACCAATCAGTACGAAGAAAGGAAATATATGGAATGGAAATGATAACCATTCACCATTCCAATTGACAATGGAAAAAATTCCATCTAACCAGTAAAATAAAATGATTTTGAAATTGATTGACTTATTAAATGATTAGAAATAGGAATAAGAAATAATTAGTAATAATTAGTATCTTAGATCGCGATGCGTTCTTTAGCCGACAACGATCACAGTAATTAGTTGCAAGTATGCAATATTATTGTTTGGAAAATCGAGAAATACTGGAAACATGTCATTCACATTCATTCCATCTATTGTCTGTTTATTTAGTAAAATAAATATACGCAGATCGAAAGCTGTGGTGTTTTCGAATGTAAAAAAAATTGTTTCTTGAATTAATGAGCTAGATAAAATAGTTAAATTTTTGGAATCACACAGTTGGAGGCTTTATTAAAATTTCAATTTATTTGACCAAACGAAATCGATTCGATGTTTATAGCTATCCGATTCGGGTCTATTATAAACTGATTAGGATTGACCATGTAATTACTACAGGAAAAAAATACAAAAGAAAAATTTTTTGTAGAAAACATTGTCAGAAAAAAACATTTTGGAAAAAAATTGAATCTCTATAGAATTTCTATAGAATCTCTGTAGAATTTCTATAGAATCTCTGTAGAATTTCTATAGAATCTTTGTAAAATTTCTCTGGAATTTATATGGAATTTCCATAGGATCTCGATGGAATTTTTATATGTTAATCCGGGGATGCCAGGTGAAAATTTTGCTCGTTCTAAATTTAAATTCTAAATTTTCCAAATGCATCCGCGGTATTCGAGGATGCCAGTCGAAAGTTTGGCGTTTCATATAACCAAAGCTGCCTGGTGCATCGATGGATGGGTCTGGATAAGCGCATCGTCAAGGAGAATGACCTCGCAGAGTTCGAACTCTGCGGAAGGCTGCCTCGAACGAAGTTCTAAATTTTCCAAACGCATCGGCGGTATTCGAGAATGCCAGGCGAAAGTTTGGCTTTTTATGTAACCAAAACAGCCTGGTGCATCGATGGATGCGTCTGGACAAGCGCATCGTCAAGGAGAATGATTTCGCAGAGTTCGAACTCTGCGGAAGGCTGCCTCGAACGAAGTTCTAAATTTTCCAAACTCATGGGCGGTATTCGAGGATGGCAGGCGAAAGTTTGGCTTTTCATGTAAGCAAAACAGCCTGGTGCATCGATGGAAGCGTCTGGACAAGCGCATCGTCAAGGAGAATGACCTCGCAGAGTTCGAACTCTGCGGAAGGCTGCCTCGAACGAAGTCCTAAATTTTCCAAACGCATCGGCGGTATTCGAGGATGGCAGGCGAAAGTTTGGCTTTTCATGTAACCATAACAGCCTGGTGCATCGATGGATGCGTCTGCACAAGCGCATCGTCAAGGAGAATGACCTCGCACAGTTCGAACTCTGCGGAAGGCTGCCTCGAACGAAGTCCTAAATTTTTCAAACGCATCGGCGGTATTCGAGGATGCCAGGCGAAAGTTTGGCTTTTCATGTAACCAAAATAGCCTGGTGTATCGATGGATGCGCCTGGACAAGCGCATCGTCAAGGAGAATAACCTCGCAGAGTTCGAACTTTGCGGAAGGCTGCCTCGAACGAAGTCCTAAATTTTCCAAACGCATCGGCGGTATTCGAGGATGCCAGGCGAAAGTTTGGCTTTTCATGTAAGCAAAACAGCCTGGTGCATCGATGGATGCGTCTGCACAAGCGCATCGTTAAGGAGAATTACCTCGCAGAGTTCGAACCCTGCGGAAGGCTGCATCGAACGAAGTTCTACATTTTCCAAACGCATCCGCGGTATTCGAGGATGCCAGGCGAAAGTTTGGCGTTTCATATAACCAAAGCTGCCTGGTGCATCGATGGATGGGTCTGGACAAGTGCATCGTCAAGGAGAATGACCTCGCAGAGTTCGAACTCTGCGGAAGGCTGCCTCGAACGAAGTTCTAAATTTTCCAAACGCATCGGCGGTATTCGAGAATGCCAGGTGAAAGTTTGGCTTTTTATGTAACCAAAACAGCCTGGTGCATCGATGGATGCGTCTGGACAAGCGCATCGTCAAGGAGAATGATTTCGCAGAGTTCGAACTCTGCGGAAGGCTGCCTCGAACGAAGTTCTAAATTTTCCAAACTCATGGGCGGTATTCGAGGATGGCAGGCGAAAGTTTGGCTTTTCATGTAACCAAAACAGCCTGGTGCATCGATGGATGCGTCTGCACAAGCGCATCGTCAAGGAGAATGACCTCGCACAGTTCGAACTCTGCGGAAGGCTGCCTCGAACGAAGTCCTAAATTTTCCAAACGCATCGGCGGTATTCGAGGATGCCAGGCGAAAGATTGGCTTTTCATGTAACCAAAATAGCCTGGTGCATCGATGGATGCGCCTGGACAAGCGCATTGTCAAGGAGAATAACCTCGCAGAGTTCGAACTCTGCGGAAGGCTGCCTCGAACGAAGTCCTAAATTTTCCAAACGCATCGGCGGTATTCGAGGATGCCAGGCGAAAGTTTGGCTTTTCATGTAACCAAAACAGCCTGGTGCATCGATGGATGCGCCTGGACAAGCGCATCGTCAAGGAGAATAACCTTGCAGAGTTCGAACCCTGCGGAAGGCTGCCTCGAACGAAGTCCTAAATTTTCCAAACGCATCGGCGGTATTCGAGGATGCCAGGCGAAAGTTTGGCTTTTCATGTAACCAAAACAACCTGGTGCATCGATGGATGCGTCTGGACAAGCGCATCGTCAAGGAGAATGACCTCGCACAGTTCGAACTCTGCGGAAGGCTGCCTCGAACGAAGTCCTAAATTTTTCAAACGCATCGGCGGTATTCGAGGATGCCAGGCGAAAGTTTGGCTTTTCATGTAACCAAAACAGCCTGGTGCATCGATGGATGCGCCTGGACAAGCGCATCGTCAAGGAGAATAACCTCGCAGAGTTCGAACTCTGCGGAAGGCTGCCTCGAACGAAGTCCTAAATTTTCCAAACGCATCGGCGGTATTCGAGGATGCCAGGCGAAAGTTTGGCTTTTTATGTAAGCAAAACAGCCTGGTGCATCGATGGATGCGTCTGCACAAGCGCATCGTTAAGGAGAATTACCTCGCAGAGTTCGAACCCTGCGGAAGGCTGCATCGAACGAAGTTCTACATTTTCCAAACGCATCCGCGGTATTCGAGGATGCCAGGCGAAAGTTTGGCGTTTCATATAACCAAAGCTGCCTGGTGCATCGATGGATGGGTCTGGACAAGCGCATCGTCAAGGAGAATGACCTCGCAGAGTTCGAACTCTGCGGAAGGCTGCCTCGAACGAAGTTCTAAATTTCCAAACGCATCGGCGGTATTCGAGAATGCCAGGCGAAAGTTTGGCTTTTTATGTAACCAAAACAGCCTGGTGCATCGATGGATGCGTCTGGACAAGCGCATCGTCAAGGAGAATGATTTCGCAGAGTTCGAACTCTGCGGAAGGCTGCCTCGAACGAAGTTCTAAATTTTCCAAACTCATGGGCGGTATTCGAGGATGGCAGGCGAAAGTTTGGCTTTTCATGTAACCAAAACAGCCTGGTGCATCGATGGATGCGTCTGCACAAGCGCATCGTCAAGGAGAATGACCTCGCACAGTTCGAACTCTGCGGAAGGCTGCCTCGAACGAAGTCCTAAATTTTCCAAACGCATCGGCGGTATTCGAGGATGCCAGGCGAAAGATTGGCTTTTCATGTAAGCAAAATAGCCTGGTGCATCGATGGATGCGCCTGGACAAGCGCATCGTCAAGGAGAATGACCTCGCAGAGTTCGAACTCTGCGGAAGGCTGCCTCGAACGAAGTCCTAAATTTTCCAAACGCATCGGCGGTATTCGAGGATGGCAGGCGAAAGTTTGGCTTTTCATGTAACCATAACAGCCTGGTGCATCGATGGATGCGTCTGCACAAGCGCATCGTCAAGGAGAATGACCTCGCACAGTTCGAACTCTGCGGAAGGCTGCCTCGAACGAAGTCCTAAATTTTTCAAACGCATCGGCGGTATTCGAGGATGCCAGGCGAAAGTTTGGCTTTTCATGTAACCAAAACAGCCTGGTGCATCGATGGATGCGCCTGGACAAGCGCATCGTCAAGGAGAATAACCTCGCAGAGTTCGAACTCTGCGGAAGGCTGCCTCGAACGAAGTCCTAAATTTTCCAAACGCATCGGCGGTATTCGAGGATGCCAGGCGAAAGTTTGGCTTTTCATGTAAGCAAAACAGCCTGGTGCATCGATGGATGCGTCTGCACAAGCGCATCGTTAAGGAGAATTACCTCGCAGAGTTCGAACCCTGCGGAAGGCTGCATCGAACGAAGTTCTACATTTTCCAAACGCATCCGCGGTATTCGAGGATACCAGGCGAAAGTTTAGCTTTTCATGTAACCAAAACAGCCTGGTGCATCGATGGATGCGTTTGGACAAGCGCATCGTCAAGGAGAATGAACTCTAAGAGTTCGAACTCTGCGGAAGGCTGCCTCGAACGAATCCCTAAATTTTCCAAACGCATCGGCGGTATTCGAGGATGCCAATCGAAAGTTTGGCTTTTCATGTAACCAAAACAACCTGGTGTATCGATGGATGCGTCTGGACAAGCGCATCGTCAAGGAGAATGACCTCGCAGAGTTCGAATTCTGCGGAAGGCTGCCTCGAACGAAGTTCTAAATTTTCCAAACGCATCGGCGGTATTCGAGGATGCCAAGCGAAAGTTTGGCTTTTCATGTAACCAAAACAACCTGGTGCATCGATGGATGCGTCTGGACAAGCGCATCGTCAAGGAGAATGACCTCGCAGAGTTCGAACTCTGCGGAAGGCTGCCTCGAACGAAGTTCTAAATTTTCCAAACGCATCGGCGGTATTCGAGGATCCCAGTCGACAATTTGACTTTTCATGTAACCAAAACAGCCTGGTGCATCGATGGATACATCCGGACAAGCGCATCGTCAAGGAAATCGACCTCGCAGAGTTCGAAGTTTGCGAAAGGCTGCCTCGACCACGTGAATTAAGCGTTTATGGAGAAAAATGAAAGATTAAAACAATCGAATAACATGCTATGAGATGCTCGATTTATATCAAGTCATTTAACCCAAAATGTCAGGATACGTCCGAGGACTCGTCATTAAACACGATAAAGATATTACAAACGTGCCGGAACTTTTCGGACGATTGATCGTCGCATTAGCCGACGTTTTTGATGAAGAGGGCGATTATCGAGAAATAAATTCACGGGACCTCACTACCATAAGGGAGTTTATGTACCGGAAACCTCAGCCTGACAATAGACGGGACTACCTAAGAAAATTCATTAAACGAAACCGGAGCATTATCGAAAATTTTATTTAAAAAAAGCAAATTCATGCACATAGAGCGGCGAACTGTGAATAGTAAGTAAATAATTTCTTTTCAAATTTTTAAAGTTTGATTCAAGTTGATGAGATCATGCACACTACACGAGCGTTGAACGGCCGAAATTTTTTTTTCATCATAAAAAAATAGTGCAATTATCCCCTCGAAATTTATAGATTTAAAAATTAACATAACTAATCCATAAGTCCGTTATAATTATGAATTATATAAAACCATATCGTTATCAGTAAAAATTTGACTAGTTAGCTTTTTGATTAGACAAAGTTGTTGTTGGTGCTGGTTTACCGCCGGTAAACTCATCACGTTTCACTTACATATAACTCGATATACATATAGATAACCTCATTCCGGAATTTCAGGAGACATTTTATTTGTGATTACAAATTTTTTTGTGATCACAATATTCATATAAAAATGTAGAAAAAACATTTTGGTGACCTAACATTTTTATAACGCCAGTAGTAAGATAAATGTTCAACGAATATGTATATGATTTAACTTTTTTCCTCCAGCATTCACGATCTCATGAATTTGATTTGAAAGTCACGGTCTATTTGCTGTTATGAAAATGTCCAATTTTTAATCATTATTTTCTTGCTTAAATGTTCGGTAGCCCCCCTGAATTTTTTTTATAGTCATTTTAGAATATTTTTGTATGTTGTATAAAAAAATCAGATTTTTATGTAGATTTCAAAATACCGTGCGTGATCTCATTAACGGGACAGACCTAGTTGGAACGTCAAAAAAAAGGCCTTTTTTCCGATTTTTTTTTGGTCAAACGATAAAATAATTCACAACAAAAGTTCTTCCGTTTAAAAGATACATATGTAATGTACATGTTGCAATTTTTTCAACGCAATACATATCGAAATAAGCTGGTGACCGTCAATTGCCGAGGACGCTGCAAAAAAAAACACGGTTTGCGGTGATCAAGCTCACGCTGCAACGGCTCATCTGAAACAAAAAAAACGGAGGGAATTTTTAGTTAATGATATAATGCTCCAGTTGAACGAAGGGTTTTGAAAAATTTCCATTTTTCACAAAATGGCGGCCGTTAAAAGTCAAAAGTGTTTTTTTGACCAAAATATCAGTTCCATTTTTTGCTATTAAAAATAAAAATAATTATCCAAAAAAAAAATCCTTCGTTCATATGGAGGACTACCATGTATAGAAGAAGTGATATAAATTTCAACCCGATCGGTAAAGCCGTTCTCGAGCTACAGTGATCACCGACTTCAAAAACATGGTTTCGAGAAAAACGCACTTGAAGTCCGCTACCTGCTTACCTATGGCTCAGACACGACGTGCTACAAAGTCTTGTATTTCGGCGAATAATGGTCCGATTTACATTTACCTGGGCGGAAAATGTTCGTAAGAGATTCTACTTTTTGAAAATGAAATAAAAAAAAAATCGATTTTTCGAAAATTCTAACTAGGTCTGTCCCGTTAACAGATAATTATTTCAAGATGTTAGAAATGTAAAAGAGAGAAAGAGAAGGAGATGATTCTATGACATTCAAATATTGGCTTCACGTATTGCTGTTCACTCTTGATATTTGGAAATGTACT
Source organism: Rhimphoctona megacephalus (assembly GCA_963989365.1). Lineage (NCBI taxonomy): Eukaryota > Metazoa > Arthropoda > Insecta > Hymenoptera > Ichneumonidae > Rhimphoctona > Rhimphoctona megacephalus. The sequence continues at coordinate 4,462,459 of OZ022418.1, read as the reverse complement.
TTTCTTATAGCACATCATTCTTCGAAATTGGAGTGGCAGCGAAATTGGAGCTGCTTTCCTTTATCGAGGGTCGAGCCGAGAGTATTTGGTAATTATTTCAGAAACATTATTTCACAATGAATTTAATTTCAACAGGAACTTTATACAAATAGTCTAAAAAATCAATAAGTGGATCAACAATTCTAATTCAATAATAATAATAAATGGTTGTTCATCATTTGTTTCAGTAACGATCCAGAACCTGCTACAGGTAACGCAATGATGGACAGGGAAAGGCAAGAAGCAAATGGAAACGAATTGTGTCATGGTGTAGGGCCCAAAAGGAGACGGAAAACAGAGTTGGAACGATTATTTGTAATTAATAATAAAAAAAAATGTTCGATCCGCTTTTCCTGCGTTTGCGACTTCTGCATTTATTAGACGTTTTCTTTAATTGAATTGAAAGTCTTGCAACAATTAATTTATAATATTTTATAGGTTTGACTTAATTTATCAATTTCATTCAGGATATATTTTTAAAAGTGTAAAAAGAAGTTCCATAAAAAATACCATGAACCTTATTGAAAATCATTTAAACACAACAATTGAAAAAAAATTCATAATATAAATTTGCGGCCAATGATTTATCGGTAATTCGGAATATGCATTCCTACGGAACGCATCAGGAACTTTAAAAAGTTCTAATGAATCAAAAAAGTTACCAAGTTACGTGCAGCACTAAAATTTATAATATCAATTGGAGGACAAGTATTTTATTAGTATTTCGCAATTTTAACATTATGAAATTATGTGCTAATAAGCGTTGAGAATGCTCGTCCGGCTCAGGACGTTTTACTGAAATTACCAAAAAATCCACAATCATAAAAAATCTCAAAATCTTGCTTCCCAACAATTAGAACGATGCCAACACATTTTCTTCGAAATCCGAACATATAAAATTGTGTTTAAATGTGAGTTGAGAATACTCTTCCAGCCCAAGGAACGGTGAAGTCATGAGTTAAATTTCGACAGCAGAAATTTATAAGGAAACAGGAAAGCGAAATCTTCCTGCCCATGACTTTTGGGTAAAATAGCTAACTCAAAAAGTCACAACAAAGGTAAAGTCATTTGTTACTTTACGGTAGTAGAGAATTATAATACAATCGATTGTTCCTCGACTTTCAGAATCCCCTGGTATCATACACAACATTCGACGTCGATTGGATCGATACAAATTATGTTTAAATATGTGTTAAAAGTACTTGTCCAGCCCATCACTTTTTATTCAAATTGCTCATTCAAATAAAAATCGAAGAAGAAGTTAATTCATGTGTTAGTTTTATGGAACAGTAATTAAGGGATCGTCTCAGTGTGAAATTTTCGAAAAATTGATTTTTTTTAAATTCATTATCGGATAGTATACACTGTAATAAACATTCTCTCAAATTTTCAAATCGAAATTCAAAGTATTACGGTCGCTACAGCGTTTCTGGTAGAAAGGAAACGGAGCGAGACATCTGCCTCGTTCGGCTTTAAGGGGACCGTATGGTCTAGAGCACGAAAATTTCACCTATTTTCACGATTTTTTTTTTGCCATAAAAAATTTAAAAATCGATGTTTTAACTTTTCGGGTTTATTACTACCTTTATTAAGTATACAAAAAAATTTTTTTTTAATTTTAAAAACAGTGTTTATTATCATATAATTGGCATTGAAGACGACCCTCTCGAAAAATCCGACCCGGACGGTGAAGATCGATCCGAGACTTCTACTCATCTGAAACACAAAATTCAAGAAGATTCTTAATCAGAAAGAGTGCAGTTATGGTCGGGACTAGAACAAATCGAAAAAATTAAAAATTGACAAAATGGCGCGCTTTTGAAAAAAAATTCGTAAAATCGGGTTTTTTTTTCACTAGTTTTTTAGTATAAACAATAAGAAATTATTTAAATAAAATTATGATTGTAGTTCCGACGATAGCCATACATGTTGTGAACAACATATCCAAATTTCAAGTGATTCGGTTGAATAGTTTTTTTGTTTTCACCTGCGCAGTGCCGAAAAAAGTCGTTTCGAGATAAATGAGTTTAAAGTTTGAGGTACAGATATTTTCAAAAATTGAGCAAATTTTGAATACTTACAGTTAATCCGCGATTCCGGCACCATATAGGATTCCTTCGGAACGTTCATAATTCAAGATTTCCTCACTCCTTTCATTTCTTCGAGCTGTCCGAGCCTCTTTGGAGTTGTCCGTGCTCCTACGGTTGGCGCTCGATACTCGCAGCTCGTCTCGGTTTTGCGCTAGTTGCTCCGCTTGTGGCCCGATTGTTATGCCCATGGTCTCCATTATTTTCAATAGGGATGCAAATCCTTCATTGAATATGCAAGCGGAAATGTGAGTGGCAATATCAATGATTTTTTTTCCGGCAAACAGATGTTTCGGCGCAAGGTGCCACACGCAAGCATTGAAACTTTCGTTATTGTTCTGCGTATTACTGCCAATACACCTTTCCAATAAAGTCTCTGCTGTCAATTCTTCATAAATTGGTTTTAATATCTCTTGTGCTTCATCGCACAGAGCAGGTGGGTGCTCGTAGGTGTCTAAAGTACCTGCAGCCTCACTTTGACGCCACTTGCACCACGATTCGGAACCTGGAGGACAGTACGAGTGTTGTGGATTTTCATCTGTTGAAATTTTGTGATAATATGCTGCCCATATTTCACTTCTCATCCCTTCAGTCGAATCTGAATTATGTCTAATTGCTAGACCGTAATAAGTTGACAGCTCTTGCAATAATTTATTCGTCAATTGTTGACGCTTCGGTGTTTTATTTATCGATTTCCGCTGTGTCTTTTTTCCCTCTTCTTTTTCTGTCAATTTCTTTGTTGCTTTCTTTATTTGTGCATGTTTTTTTTTCGCATCAACAGCACGTTTGTACAAACGTTTTTTAACATGCAAAACACATTCTTTTTTGCAAACTAAAAAATCATCCCCGTAAGGCTTTGTGTCCAATAAGGCTTTGAACGTTTTCGTGTCGCCGTCTCCGATATAGTTCGCGTATTTTACGTTGTACAACTCTTCCGATCTCTTGAACATTTCCACGATGCCGTCTACCTCCATTTTGCCAGCACTTCCGGTATGATTTGCGTCACAGTGATCTTCATGCTCTCGATACCACGCTTCATATTCAATCGTATCCTCTTGGCCTTTCCATTGAGAGCAGGCTTGACATATACTGCATTTGACGACAACATCTAAAATTTTATTACTGTATTTCCCTATTAACGAGGCAATACCGAGAAGCGATGAGAATCCACGTTTCGCCCACGATCCATCACCAGACACAGAAAGTTCATCCGCGGGACGCCCAGCTTTTACATTCAACTCGACTTCTTCTTTCAATGCTCTTTGGAAAACGATTTTCGCGACGGCTTCAGCTGCAATTTTTATATTGTCCACGATGCCGTAATATGTACTCTTACAAATTCCTTGTCCAAGATCCATGAGACCGCAGAAATTTTTCAAGCCTTCAAATCCTACTCCAAGCATTCTCAGGGCGAGAACAAGTCGACGGTTGATTTCAAATGCCTTATCAATTAACGGCGAAGACAAAATAAAAGTTTCTTTACACTCACACTTCACAGAGAGTTTGAATCCTAGACCACGTTGTCCGTTTTTGCTAAAAGTGACCGCACCGTTACAATCTTTACACTTCAACAACTGTTGCAACGTTAAAAATATCATGCTGAATTCGATGATGCAATAATTGAAAGTAGGATTAACGTTTACTTCCAATTCCTCATTGCCTTTTAATTTTTTCGCAGACGTGCTCGTAAAATCAGTAGTATTTTCGATAGTGAATCGATTGCCCTTGAAATATCTTTTGCGACCTACAGAAGATGGTCGTCTAGAAGAGTCACGGCCTTGCTTTCTATCCATATTTTCTGATATTTTATTTCAAAATTTTCGATGTTGGTTCGTCAAAACGTAACGTTGTACTGATCAAGTCAGGGGAAAGCGAAATGACCGTTTCCCTCACAAATGTTCGACAATAGGTATATTTCGGGGAAGGGAAAAGTATATATATGTATATAGTATGTACTATATACAGGTATATATTTTCGGAGAAGGATTGGGACAGCTGCTGCGCTCCGATTAGGTTACCGGTTAGCGCTAGACCCGTTAGGAGCGCGCGGACCGCTCTCTACCTGCGTTATGGGCTGTAGAAGCTGTAATATTGAGAATTTCCGCATGAAAATTTCACAGTATATTCTTGAGATACTATACTTTCGACATATCGAAAAAAAAAAAATCGATTTTTTCAAATTTCTATACCATACGGTCCCCTTAAAATCCAATAAAAACACTTTCAATGAATTGAAAATACAGTTGTTCTACACAACAAGAATAAGAATAAAAAATAATTATGAGAAAAAATTTTGGTACAAAAAAGATTTCAAACGCAAAAAATTAGATTGAAAAAAAAATTTCGGCAGATGTACTTGGTGAATTTTTTCGCTTAATTTACATAATATATCACTTATGGTTACAAACTCGCCAAGTACTTCAGCCGAAATTTTTTTTTCAATCTAATTTTTGCGTTTGAAATCTTTTTTGTATCAAAATTTTTTCTCATAATTATTTTTTATTCTTATTCTTGTTGGGTAGAACAACTGTTATTTTCAATTCGTTGAAAGTTAGGTTCTAATGTATTTGACTATTAATGCTTTTATCATTTTTATTTATTTAATAACTTTTTGTGAAGTTTAGACTTTATTTTTGGGCAGGTTTGAATTGGCATCTTTTGTGAGATTATGATTTGATTGATACATTTTTGAGAGGCTCTTATAACTTTTTGTGAGTTTCTAATTTATTGAGAAAATTTTTGTGGGGTTCTCCTATCATTTTTTGAGAGATTTGATGTGAATGAGAGAATTTTTGCAAGGTTGGTTTTCTTGGGAGAAAATATCTTTTACAACTTTTAGTGAAGGTTTTGTGTCGAAACTGAGATTTGTTACCGGATAAACTATTTGGGGGAGGGGGGGGGGGGGGGGAGAGTAAATGTACTTGTCTCAACTTTTTTTGCAGCATTTATGCTGTTTTTTTGCGGTTTCTTGCATAGGAAAACATAAAAAGTTCGCAATAATCCAAAGTGGTCAGAATTTTGGAATCTAAAAGTGACGTGAAATGCCTCACATATTTAACATATTTTTAATGTATATCAAAAATGAATATTCACTTTTTCGTCCTCTCATTTAAATAATATTTTTTAATATGTGTTAAAAATATATCGAAATTAATATTCAAAATAATCTGGAAATGGCTGTGATTTAGACACATCATTTTCCAACCTCATTGTGACATTAAATTTTTTGAAAATTTGATAAACGTGAATTGCGACTATGTTCTGAAGACAGTCGACGCCATAGAATCTGAGGATTTTACGTCGTTGCAGGGCGGTATTCTACAATCTAAAGCATATCAAATTGTATAGATGAGAAATAACACGGTAGAAATATCAGTTGAGGCATTAATGAACAAAATAGTGATCAATATAAGTTACCACAGAAAACTTATTTTAGTAAAATTCATGTGTAAAATTCGAAAATATACAACAATCTAGTAACAGTAGCTAGGTCTGTATCGGACTATCGAAATTATAGAATTTCGAAAGTACCAGGTTTTTGTTCCGTAAAATTCCTCTTTGCAAATCGTCAAATTGGCGGGTACAGAAATCATTTGGAACATGCTCATAAATAGCAAAGGTTTGGTTTTTCGGTTGACTTTTTTTGCCAGAGAATTACATATCATAAGCGTAATTGAGTGCAGAATAAAAACACTTACCAGTTAGAAAAGGAACCTCGGAGAACCATGCTGTAGAAAATACAATGTCAGTTACATTAAGAATCCTGGTGAGATATACGGCTGGCTTTTTAAAGAGTATGTCGAAGCAGATGAATGTTCCGAATGTCACGCCAAAGTCAGTTTGAAATGTTATGAGTTCCGGTATCGATGTAACGTTGAAGCCTGCCTCCATGTAAAGATTCGTCTTTCGGTACCTACGAATTTTTTCAAAATCACGCTCGTCATAAGACTGTATCAAAACGTACGACTATTAATAAAAAGAATACCAATTGGTTATGTACACGCTGCTATATTTCTATGTGATAATAGCTTTATTCAAAGCCAAATAGGTATATTATTTACGACGACTCGATTGATGTGGTATTATCTGATGAATAATCTTAATAATCTAGTAAAAAATATTAGTTTTCAATAAATTAATTGAAATTAACAGTTAGAATAATCCAATTAATGCAGGTTGTGGTAAATAAATTTAGAACTAAAATACACCTTGCAATGATTTTTCCTTCCCGATCGAAGACGACGTTGGTATTGTAGTAAAGTCTTTGATCACTGGGACAACCCTGGTTGGTGCAAAAGACTTTTTCGACAAGATTGATGACTACGTAAATCATGTTATCCCGTGCCGAGCAAGAAATCACTTTCACCGTCTGAAATGAAGTTGATTGATTATTTTTTGGTGGGTTCAAAGAGCATACTTTATTACTTCTTTTTTGTTGTTTCCAATTACAAAACGAAGATATATCACAGTAACACTTTTACCTCACTCACGCCCAAGGTTGTGTGAATACATGGATTATAATTTTCCGAAGAAGATGGAACAACCGAACTCCAGGCCTCTAGATGTTGTCGCGCAGGCTCGTTAATGGATGTCAGACCAGCTTCTGGAAAAACTATTATATCGACGTCCTAAGAGACAAAAATGAACATAAATTTAAGAATCTAAACAACACCAAATAGTGATTACAATTTAATCATACACTAAATGGCCCTAGTTTTGAGGATGTCACGGCCAATATTGTTACAAAAGTTTATGGCTTCCGAATGGATGCCGTGTAGAGTTTCAGCATAATGCCGATGTTTGGCAAACGTTACAGTTTGCCTCATCAGAGCTGAGAGCTCCGATACTGAAGCTCCCTGGTCTCAGCCAATCAGAGTTTTTAATTGACCAACTAATCAATCAAGAACTCTGAATAACTATGATTAACCATGCACTTTCGTAACAATAAAGGTCGTGCAAGTCCCAAAACAAGAATCAAACGCTTCGGTATTCTCCTTTTCATTCACAAATTAAAAATTGGCCCATCTATTTTATTGAACCTGCTTCCTATGTAAGTTAAGCTAGCAGAGCTAATTGAAAAAAAAACGATGTTTACTATAATCAGAAATTAAGTGCTTTTTATATGCTAATTAAATGCTGGATTTAAAAATTTTGTACTCTTCTAGATTTTACAGAAATACAACATTTGGAATGTGCAGCCCATACGTATCAAGTTAGCAGAGCATTAGGTGGAAAAAATTCTATAAGAAAGCTCATAGCACAGAAATTACGGGCTTTTTACGTGCTATCGAATTCAAATATTTTTTTACGCGATAATTCTTTCTAAAAAATTAAAAATTTCGAATTTTCCACCAGGGTTGCAAAATGTAATTTGTAATGAAAAAATAATGCATTAATCATTACTTTTGAAATGAGTAATGACAAATTTGTCTATTACCTATTACATTGTAATGAGTAATGAATAAAATTTCCATTACCCACTATATCATAATGAGTAATGAAAAAAAATTCCATTACCCATTACATTGTAATGAGTAATGGAAAAAAATTCCATTACCCATTACATTGTAGTGAGTAATGGAAAACTGTTCAATTCCCTTACCCATTACACTGTAATGAGTAATGGAAAAAAATTCCATTACCCTTTACATTACAGTGAGTAATGGAAAAATTTTCTACTACTCCTTACATTGAAATAAATGATGAGAAAAATTTCCATTACATTGCAATGAGTAGGGAAAAAAAATTTAATGAGTAAAGGACAACATTTTGCATTGCTTATTGTAGTGTAATGCTAATGGGTAATGAAGAAAATTTCCATTACTCACTAACAAGGAACACTACTTTGGTGTCCGCTTCCAATTTTCTGAAAACTTCTGTATGTGCAAGAGCATTCGAAACTAAGAGACACGTATTTTTTTTTATCGGCGGAAAAACGGTTTGAACGGGTGAAACCATTCTTCAAAATAAGACATGTCAAGGGGTGGTTTTGCAGTTTCACCAACAAGCACTCAACTGAATTCGATAAAACAAAAACCAAAATGTTTCTTATCCAAAGCGATGAAAAGTCTACCACGCAAACGAAAAAAAAAATGTTAGGGGGTGAACCACCCTTGCATTTATCTGTTTCTCAACCTACATTAAAAAGGGGTGAATATAATGGAATGGAAGGGGTTCTATTTCCATAAAAACATCAAAATAAAGTTCACATGTTTCTGTATTTTTTAAAAATAGCAGCCTTAAGGGGGTGAATTACCCCTTATTTGAATTTTCCTATTGTCGTTGCCTTTTCCTTGTTTTATATGTTTTTGCGGATTCAAAATATCACAACAGCTCCAAATCAAGGTTTTCTCATGTTGCAAAATTAATACAACACCTTGACAGGGTGAACTCTCGACTTTCCTCTTTATTCGCGATTTAAAAATTTCTCCATCTATTTTGTTCAATCTGCTTCCCCTTCATCGATGTTACGTATTTGATTGTTTTAAGTACGTATGCATATTTGCATTAACTTCAATAGGGTCGGGGAGGGGGGGGGGGAGAGGCAGGGAGCTGCCACTACTACTATTCTGACGATAATGGGAAAATTGTAATCTATGCGTAAACTAATAGGTATTGTGCTGATCTACAATTAGTGTCCCTACAAGGCACTTTTATTAATCTTAAGAAAAACATAGAGGCGTAGAGATGTGATCACGGTGTTTGTACTAGATCAGAATGCTATCAAGTAGTCATGATCATCCGATATTTTTGGCATTCTAATACCCGCGATATAAAAAAAAAATAGAAGCGTAAATATGTAATCACGGTGTTTGCACTAGATTAGAATGTTATTAAGTAGTCATGATCATCTGATGTTTTTGGCATTCTAATACCCGGGGTATTAGTCATGATGAATATTAGTCATCGCCTTTCAAAGCGCTCAAGTGTGGTTATATTAGATAAAACCGTTATTAGGTTTTGCAAGATAAATGAATATTTTTCTGTTCTGATACTTGCTTTAAAAGACGGTTACCATTCGCATTGTACTAGTCCATGTTTAAGTTAATGTATCTTTTTATATACATCTCGGCATAGCGTCCGATTATCATATATAAAAAATACATCAATAGTTGTAAGGAAAAATCTATCTGGGTGCAGCCCAGGCAACCATAGAATTAAGCACGGTATATTTTTATAAGTATCTCGGCATAGCGTCCGATTATCATATAGAAAAGAACATCTATAATTATACAAAAACAATCTTGGCATAACCCAGGCCACATTAGATATAAAAATCTAGTATTTTCCATGTATATCTCGGCATAGCGATCGATTAGCACATTATAAAATACATTAGCAATTATAAAACCTTCACATCATAAAAATGTATCATTCACATAACTCACAAGGAACACTACTTCGGCGTACGCCTTCGATTTTCTTGAAACTCCTGTATGTGAAAGAACATTGGAAACTAAGAGACACGTATTTTTTTTTATCGGTGGAAAACTAGTTTTAAGGGGTGAAACCACCCTTCAAAATAAGACATATCAAGGGGTGGTTTTGCAGTTTCACCAACAAGTACTCAACCGATTTCGATAAAACTAAAACCAAAATGTTTCTTATCCACGGCGATGAAAAGTCCACTACGCGAACGAAAAAAAAAAGTTAGGGGGTGAACCACCCCTGCATTTATCTGGTTCTCACCCCACATTAAAGAGGGGTGAATATAATGGAATGGAAGGGGTTCTATTTGCATAAAAACATCAACATAAAGTTCACATGTTTTCGTATTTTTAAAAAATAGCAACCTTAAGGGGGTGAACTACCCCTTATTTGAATTTTCTTATTGCCGTTGCCTTTTCCCTGTTTATATGTTTTTGCGGATTCAAAATATCACAACAGCTCCGAATCAACATTTTCTTATGTTGCGAAATTAATACAACACCCTGACAGGGTGAATCACCCCCTCTCGATATTCCTCTTTATTCGCGATTTAAAAATTTCTCCATCTATTTTGTTCAATCTGCTTCCCCTTCATCGACGTTACGAATTTAATGGTTTTAAGCACGTATGCATATTTGCGTTAACCTCAATCGGGACGGGGGGTGGGGGTGAGGGAAGAGCTACTTCTTATTCAATACGATTCCAATTGTTATGTCTGAATAAGTTCCATAAATAGCGATTTGTCTCGCCTATGTACAAGCATATTTCTAATACGAGCTTAAACACATATTGACAATTGACCAAGAAGAATTAACCTGGAATTGTATACATTGCTTGACCCATGCTTTTCAATTAGTGATTTAACATCTTGAACAAATTTTTCTCCATTTTTCTGTAGAAACGCTTGTTCCTCCACAGTTTTTCTTCATTACAAATTTATTTATTTTTCTAGAAACAATGCGATGCAATTTCATCAATTTTCGTAGCCATTTATTAGAGGCTCTAAATGTCATATCTTCATCGCCTATTTCTTTCTGTGCCTGTAGAGCCTACTTTTGAACGTCAATATCATTTCTATATTCCGCAATGTATATTCACAAATTCGAGCTAGTTTTTCTTTATGAGGACCACCTGTGTTCAGTTGATGTACCCAGCGTCGTAACTGGCGTGTGGATTTGACAGATTTGTATTTTTGCTTGACTGTTTCGATACTGTAATACTTCTTTTTACCAGATCTCCAGTATTCCATAGCTTTTTTTTGTAATCATAGCTAAGCTCATCGTCACTCGAACGAGCGTCGGAATCGATATCTTCATCATCTTTTTGCCATATGGTATCTTCAACAGCATTTGCTTCATACTTTTTAAACGGTTCTTGAAAATCTAGAGTTTCTTCCTGAATCATCTCAACTCCATTGTAATCTTGCATAGAATCAATTAAAAAAATTTCCTTCACCTCGAGTTTGTGCAATATTCATAGCCTCAAATGTAGTCAGTAACAGTTTAATAACGTTGATTGGATTAACTTTCATGCTGGTAAAAATGTTACGCACAGCACACCGAGAGCACAGAAAAGGAAACATAATTCGAAGCTCGCTTAATGCTACGCTTTGTAAATTTATATTAAATAATACATAGGATTACGTCTGGATAGCATTATCTCGGTTTCGGCGCCCAGCACTGATTACTAAACTCCATGGTGTACCTCATTTTCGTTATCACCTTGTCTTATCGTCTTGTCTTCTTGATAATCTCTCTCGTTGTTTTTCCCACTTATCCCCCCGAGTCCACTGATTTCTCAAGTTATTTACTCCAGCGAGAGCAAATATGTCACTATTATTCGAAAAATAGATTTGTGTGTAGTTATAGTTATGCGTAGGTGGTAGTTATGCATAGTTATGATACTTAAAGATAGGACGTAACTTCTCCATATCTTAAGCTACGTGCCTCGATCAGTATCTTTGCTTATCGCTTTGGCTGCGTGTTTATCTGGCTTAGGTTCTGCACAATTTTTGAAGACAAATATCAGATTCTCTAAAGCAATTTTTGAAGACAAATATCAGTTTCTCATGGGAAATTAAAGTGAAATATACACTGTTATTGTACACGTAGTATAAAATGATTGTGAATCCATTAAATGTTATACGACTTTTGTTGATCACGTTTGAAGCGATGAACATTGCTGAAAGCCCGATTAATAATGAAGAACGCGATTTGAAAAAAAATATTGAAAAAATTTTACTGCAAAGTATGCAAGATTTTTATGGGGTGGAAATATTGAAGAAAATACTTTAGATCTTCAAGAGCCCTATAAAGAATGTGAGGCAAATCCTATAGAAGATAATATGATGGAATGGAGTCCTGGAATACCATCCGATACATGTTCGAACGATGAAGAAGATTTGAGCTATGATTATAAAAGAAGAGCAGTCGAATTTTGGAGGAGCGGAAAGAAAAAGAACTTGAGTGTAGATAGTGTCAAACACCGATTCAAAAAAGTAAAATCTAAAAGTCAATTGAAACGTTGCGCTCATCAATTCAATAAAGGTGGGACATACATGGGAAAACTAGCTCGCATTTCTCAATTTACGTTGGATAATCTGAAAAGTGCTGTTGACGCCGGTTTAATCGTTCATGATGTGGATCTTCGAAGGTGGGCCCTACAGGCACAGAAAGAGATGGGATTTAAAGACGTACGATTTAAGGCTTCCGATTGGTGGTTGTGGACATTTAAGAAAGCTCACCGTATAACATCTCGAAAAATTAATACATTCGTAACCCGAAAAACTATAGAAGAAGGAGCAGATTTGAAAATAGATGCAGATAATTTTGTTAATAAAATTAAACCTTTTATTGAACAATATGGCTTACAAAACATATACAATTCAGACCAAAGTGGGTTTCAATTAGAAATACATTCAGGACGAACATTGGCAGTAGAAGGCTCAAAACAGGTCGAGTGCCTTGTGCAGTCAGTGTCTTCGACAACTCACAGCTACACTATACAGCCCACAATATCTGCAGAGAGAAAATTACTATCGCCACTTTTCATTGTTTTGAAAGAACCTACCGGAAAATTTGAACCAGTTGTGGAGACAACCATATTTAAACCGAGTCATGTCTTTTGACTGCTTCCAAATCAGGAAAACTTACGTCAGGTATTTGTATACCCTACGTTCTTTTGTATTTTCAGTTATAAGAAAAAAAGCTAAATTTAAAACCTGTTAATCCTACATATGCAAAGAAAAATTAAAGTTAAAACAAACATTATATAGAATTTTACAGAACACTTTAAGATGTGGCTGGAAAAGGTTTTTCCCCTAACATCGGTTCAAAAAGCGTACTTTTAGAAGATTCAAAGCATACTTTTAGTAGAATGGAGTGGACATTGCACAGAAGTGGACAAGCAAGCTACACCCCGTGGAAAAAGCATCAAAACAATGATCATACCAAAAGGTACGACCGGAAGGATTCAACCACTTGATGTTTATGGATTCAGAATACGGAAAAATTATGTTCGACATATTTCAGACGCTGTTTTGTTACTTGATTATGATCTCAATCTACATTTAAGAAATAACATAATCAAATTGCAATCGTTAACTCATAATCAGTTATCTTCGCCAAGGTATCAAAATTTGTTTCGAGATGCATGGTACAAAAGTGGTTACACAAGTGATAAACCTGAAGAATTTGTTAACCCCGTCGAATTTGCTTTCGGACAATCATCAAGATCTCAATGTGATATTCAAGGTTATGGGAAAGTAGCAATAATAAGATGTTTATGGTGTAAGAAATCACTTTGCTTGCAACACTTTTTCGATGAATAACATTACTGCATGACCTATAAAAACTGATTATAATCTGAAAACCATATTCACGTATTATGATGTTGGTTTAATATATACACTAATATCAGAAATACACAGCAATTGAATAAATATATGCAAAGAACCCAGTAGTTCTAATAAATATTTATCCATAATTATTTACTTTTTTTACGGTTTAATTACGGAGCATGAGACCGAACGAATATCCTGTAATGCAGACTAAAATATATTCATAAAAGTTGATGAATAATAATAATCGGAATAGGTAAAACCTAAAAAAGTCTTGTTGAGTAAAGGGGAAGGAAGAGTTGATCATCATAAGCAAATAATTAAGCGTAAGCATGAACTCCTGAATGAGTTAACTATATATTTCCCAAATTTTTGTATTGCCTACCAGTTGAATTATATTTTTTATTGTTTATGGAATAACTTCGAGGAGAGGCATTTGTCCCGAAGAATTCCAACACTCGAAATCACTGTAAGTTTATCGTTTCTCACAATGGGTCTATGCAGGAATTATCGATACAGGGATGATCTCACCTAGAAACAAGATCAAAGGTAAACTTATTTTCGTGTTTGAAGAAATTTCAATAAATTATATAGGTGATTGTGCTGCCGTACAGTAATATAATTGAGTACAAACTTTTTTAAATATTAATATAAGATGTTGCAACGAAAGGTGTGGTTTACCCCCTTAAAGCGAATTTTTCGTAAAAACCCCAAAACACGTGTCGATTAATTCTTCGGCGTCTAAAAAATGCATTTGGTTCCGTTCGAATCAGAACAATAGTTTTTATGGTACAAATTAAAATTATTAAATTAGGGGTTGTTCACTCCTTAAACACCCTTTCCCCTAAAAAGCCTAGATTGCGTTTTCGATGACTCATCAATAGAAACATTTCAGCGTTGGTTTCATTCGAATACGTCAAGCGCTTCTATTCGAAACTGAGAAACCACTCCGTTCGGTGCCCATCTTTGGGGGCTGTTTTCACCCCCTTTAAACCGTTTTTGGGCCGATAAAAAAAATACGTGTCTCTTAGTTTTCGATGTACTACGAAATTATATATATATATATTGTTACGTCCCGGGTTTATTCGTTCCGCTTTTATAGTCTTCAATTTGTAATTTTGGGACTTACCGTAGACGTTTGCAGGTATGATTGTTGTTTATGCTCCTATTTAAGACCCATAACGACGAATCTGGGATCGGAGCCAGTTGTCAAAGGAAAATTCAATCAATGGATTTATGTTGAATGAACGATATTGGTGAGGGACAAAACGATTAACACATAGTCTTTGTGATTTAAAAAAACACTTTTATTAAAACAGTCAAAATATTACCAATCGACACCGTTTAACGGGACAGACCTAGTTAGAATTTTCGAAAAATCAATTTTTTTTTATTTCATTTTCAAAAAGTAGAATCTCTTACGAACATTTTCCGCCCAGGTAAATGTAAATCGGACCATTATTCGCCGAAATACAAGACTTTGTAGCACGTCGTGTCTGAGCCATGCAAACCGTACTCAAAACTTTAAGTGCGTTTTTCTCGAAACCATGTTTTTGAAGTCGGTGATCACTGTAGCTCGAGAACGGCTTTACCGATCGGGTTGAAATTTATATCACTTCTTCTATACATGGTAGTCCTCCATATGAACGAAGGATTTTTTTTTTGGATAATTATTTTTATTTTTAATAGCAAAAAATGGAACTGATATTTTGGTCAAAAAACACTTTTGACTTTTAACGGCCGCCATTTTGTGAAAAATGGAAATTTTTCAAAACCCTTCGTTCAACCGGAGCATTATATCATTAACTAAAAATCCCCTCCGTTTTTTTTGTTTCAGATGAGCCGTTGCAGCGTGAGCTTGATCACCGCAAACCGTGTTTTTTTTTGCAGCGTCCTCGGCAATTGACGGTCACCAGCTTATTTCGATATGTATTGCGTTGAAAAAATTGCAACATATACATTACATATGTATCTTTTAAACGGAAGAACTTTTGTTGTGAATTATTTTATCGTTTGACCAAAAAAAAATCGGAAAAAAGGCCTTTTTTTTGACGTTCCAACTAGGTCTGTCCCGTTAACACTAGAACGGTTTCCGTATGGTTAAATTCTACTTCAAATTTTACGATGTTATATTTACGATTCACAAATCGTTTTTATCACGGTGGCCTCGGCCGTGTTGGCCAGGCCCCCGGTTTTTTCTCGTTCCCTTTCTACAACTGTCAGGCTTCGACCGTTCGAGCCGAGCCACCGGAATTGTACTGACTTATTTCTTGCACTTGTCCCCCTGATCTTGACTATCGGTCGGAGTAGGACGAAGTGCTGACATCGTGGTTCCCATGATGGATGATAAGTCTTCTCATGATGAACCATTCTCACGGCGTTAGGTGATGCTGAATAGCAAAACCTTATCTATACTCGAGGCGCCCGTGTACGGTGCGTCGCGCGAGAAAATTACTATATAGCAATTAAGTCATGGATAGAATTTTTATGTTTTAGCATACAATTTATATATTCGTACATTTTAACCTCAATTTGTAATATAAATAATCCCAGGACGTAACACCTCCCCCTATAAGAAGAATACTATGCCTAGGCTTATCATTCGATAGAAAGAGCGTCCATTGGGTTTCGTCTGTCCAATTATTTGTTGAGGCGATTTAGAAATTTAATGTTTATATCTCGATTTAATATTGGTATTGAGTGAATTCGATTCGCCTCTTAATTTTGGTTTACAAAATTTAATCCGCGTCAGAGGTTCGGGGGTACCTTGTTTGATGCCGACTCAGAGGTTTCCTTTTGATTTGTTCGATCATGAAACAGGTGTTCCGTTGTACTTGCGCGTTGGATTTTATATTGGTTTTATATTGTGCGCTCACAAATCCCTAAGGTTTGCGAGTTGCAAAATTAATTTCGTCATTGACGAGATGATTTGATTCTGAATATTGTTTACAACAGCTATGGTGAAATCGATACTTGTTTGGCTGTACGTTACAAAATATAAAACACCTAGAAGGACAACATTTAAGTTATTTATTGGTTTTATTTATTTAAGCCATAATGTCTTTTGGATATAATTAATTTCCAATTAATTGGACGGAGATCTAGCTGTAAGCAAAATTACGTATTTCGCCGTCGCTGTTTTTTTTACAATTTTACATCGTTGTGCAGTATGAACTGCAACATTTGTTTCACAAATTGATTGAATTGAACTTTCCTCTATATATCCCATTTAAGGTGGGCTTTCCGTGGCCTTCTGAAGATCCTATATGTTTTATATCATTCAACCCTCTACGATGCTTATTCGTCCTCCATCTCTAGGATTGTCGGATCGTAATAAGTCATTTATTTCTTTGTTTTTATAGTTTGCGAAAAAAAATTATTATTTTGAATGATTTGAATTCAAATTTTTATCCCTCTTAGAAAAAAAATATTTTTTTTTATTTAGACATTTTCCTTCATTTTTCCCCTTTATTATTTTATTTTATTACCGTTTTTACAATAATTTGCATTTTCAAGAAAACAATGTATCCGATATTTACTTCCGTGGATTATTGACCACAATGTGTGTTATGGAAGTTTGTACTATATCGTACTGTGTGTTACTAGGAAGTGTTTACTTCGCGCGTGCGATATCTCGAGCAGTGAGTATCGGTCCTGGCATTTTCGGTGTCAGAAAGGTTTATTTTATTTTGTCTTTAATATTATCGGCTGTGGTCGAATATTGGCCCTTTGTTGCGAGCACGCTAGAAATTCTCTTTATGATAGCTCAGTCGTGAAGCAGGAGCCATTCGAGAAGGTGGTAATACAAACGTTAAAAGATGAGTTCTTTGCCTCCAAATTTTCCACCGTATCAGTTGGCCACATGGCCCGAAAGTATTAATTGGTGCGCTCGTCGCCGTACGTTCGGCTTCGCTCTAAATGTAAGTGGTGATATTTTAAAGAGAATAAAAGTTAATGAAGTACAAAGTCGGCTGTTTTCTAAGGAATTTGTGGTGTTCCAGTTTAATCTTAAGCAGCTCGTTCGCTATGGCCCCACCACCATCTTAATTCAGGATATTGCGTATTTAGCGTGGCGTGTGAGGGAAGCAATTTATTGGCGCCCGATCTGGAAAAAGATACGAGCGGATGCAATGGAGGAGGATTTGGGTCTGGAACGATTGTTCAAGGACTTCGAAAAAGAAGAATTATGGTGGGATGACTGGTGAGACGAATTTCGTTTTTCTTGCTGCCCCTCTATCTTTCTTTTATTTTCATTTATTTAACTACTGAGCCCCATTTTCATTTGGTGTTGCAGATGACACCCGATCGGGAACAACGCTAACGATCCTCCTTTAATATGATCCGCAATATTATATTTTCTTCCCTTTTAAATCTCTTTTGCATCAATTAAGATTTTATAAAATTTTCCTTTTGGGTGTGAATATTTTGTATTATTTTCCAAAAATTTTATTGGAATACGACCTCATTTGAGTTAATAATGGTGTCTTTTGTTTTCCGTTATTATCATTTTTGATTCTATTTATACTTTTCACGTATGATTAATCATTATTTTGGAAGTTGTTTTGTGTTTTTTCCCCCCCATTCTATGTTTATGTACTGTGACGGTACAGTTTGTCCCCGCCACCCGCACGAATCGTTGTCGACCAGTGGACCGGATTTGCGGTTCCTTTTCATGCCGCGTGTCGACTCACTGGGTGGTGCTCGACCGAGGATTCACCGTATTGCGTAATTTTACGGCGTAACGTTAATTTTTTTGTATTATTTTGATCTTAATATTGCCTACCATTTATTACCTAACGTCAGGGAATTTAGTTACCTAAAAATTACCTAGGATTGCCTAGTATCAAGGAAACCTTGAGACAAAAATCTGTGTGACGATCTATATTTTTTTGTTTTTTTGGATTTTGTTGTATTATTTACTGTTTTGAGAAGCGTTTACTCTCCGCGCTTGCCTTTTCCCTGGGTAGTGTTCTCTCGCTCTATTATAAAATTTTAGTGTGATTAGCGGCAAAGATCCCGCTTCCAGGCATTACGTTTGGCTACGAACAACATCGGCCAAACGCGTAAACGGTCGAAAGCACACGCTGGATCATGGCCATTTATGAACGCCGCCCGTGGCTTTTTCACCGTCGCAACCGAGAGTTTGCCCCGTTCACCGTCGCGTACTCGGGCATTATGGTCCGCTCACAATGGCACCTCGTCAGGTGGGATTCGGGACATTCCTGGAGGAAAGGTGCTGTATTGCCTGGTGGATTTTTTGTGGGCCCACCGTGATTTGATGGGAAGCCTCGAGTCATGAGGGAGGCCTCCCCTTTACCTCTTCAGTGACGTCCGCCGAATCCCCAAGAGGAAAAATGTCCGAGACGCGACCCTTAGGATGCTGGAGGCGAGATCCGAGCCGAAGAATTGATAGCGATCGAGTTATTGCGTGGCGCGCGAGAAAATAATGGTTTTCTTGTCGTGCATAAATTTCAAAATTGGCGCGTTACGCGCGATAGAGTGAGTTATAGTTGATAGTTCGCACCTAGGGCGTGAGAGCGCTGCCCTGCGGGGGGTCACGCGTGGTGGGGAGATCGCCGAAAATCGGGAAACCTTACCGGGGCACACGTCTCCTCATTCTTCGTTCGAGCATCTGCCTAGTGAGACGTGACAGCCCAGCCCCGCGAGTTTCGGCGATTGTTCCTCGGTAAGCCCGTTCCTCTCTTTTCTGTATATGAGGATGATTTGTTGGGGTCATTGTATTTATCTAATTGTGTTCTTCGCCGGGATAAGCGGTTTGACCAATTATCCCGGGCGTATGGCGTATTTTTCGTAGTTTTCGAGTGAGAAACGTCGAGTTGAGGCAGGCTCATCGCTAGAGTGCGAAGCTGCCTCCTCCCTTTCTCAAAATTAAGCTTTGCAATTGCTTGGAATGCAATTGATTGCATTCCAAGGTGGGTGAAATTCGAATCTGCATCAGGAGATCCAAATGTTCGGAGTGGTTGAAAAATTTGCCGTGAACAAAAAAGCATATTTTTAGCTGACTAGTCGAAAAATTTTCGGGCCGGACAAGTACTCTGTGCGTATCCGCTCCACGTACGATAGTAAACTTTTATCAATTTGTTACCAATAAAACTATACTACAAATACTACAAATGAGAGTGTGATAGCGTTTGAGCTCACGCAGGCTAATGCAATTCTGTATTTTTTTTTTTGAAAGTCCTTGTAGTTCCAAGTCATAGGATAATGATTCGTTGTAATAAAGCATTAATTAGAGAAATGGCATGTGAACATTATTGGAGATTTTATAAACATAATAAAATGCCACGTACTTGGCCATATATCCTTTAGTAAATCTCTATTTATTTATCAACTTTTTGTGAACTCACAACATTTACGAGAATGAAATTATCACCTCTGTACAATTTGACTTAATTTGATAAGATAATGAGAGCGGTTACCCATAAAACTTTGTATGATGAGTTGGTTTTTAGAAAGGATTTTTGTGCGGAGAGATCTTTGTGAGAATCGGTATTTTAGCGCTGGATGGTGGGGGGAGGGGGGATTAACTGGAACGACTATTTGGGAGGCGTAAATGTACTTGTCCCAGCTTTTTTCACAGCATTTATGCTGTTTTTGGCTAGGATTTGTCGACTTTTTGTATGGAATTCATAGCTTGTTAATTAAACATGTGAATATTGTGTACGTACTCGGGTATGAAATTCATAGCTTGCCAATTAAACATGGCTATATTATGTATGTATCTGAGTGATGCAAAAGAATTGAATCCTAAATATAAAATTTTAGAGGTAAAATTTGGAGCTGGTGTACCGAGACTATATTCAGACTAAAAATGCAATGTGAAATATTGATCTAAGAAGTGTTGAAATTAATTCAATCTTCGTAATTAACTGTCAATACTTATAAAATTATTAGATTACATAAAACGTACAGTAGTTCTGAGAAGATACGACGCATAAAAGAACAACGAACAAGTAAAAACTTGATTTTTTTTTCATTTTGTAAAAAAAAATTTCAAAAAATATTACACCGAAACATCCGTGCCAACAGATCAACGGATCGGAAAATATTACATAAAGAATGATGCCGAAAAAATACTCCAATAGCATCAGAATGCACCGAAAGTTTTTAAATATAAGTAATCATAGCGAAACGAGATTTTGAAATAAAAAAGTATACGCACAAAGTTTCGAGAGCAAAAGTTTGATTGGAACAAATAATTTTGGCCGAAGTACTACGCAAGTTTTTCTTTTATAACGTTTATTGATTACGAATTATATCTCATGAGCAATAGATAAAAAAAAATTGGTGAAGTACTTATGAAATTTTTTTTTCTCATATTAAATATCTTTTCGCTCAAAATTATTTCACATCACTTGATTTCGTTTTGGGTTGCAAGGGCAAATAGTATTTTCATGTATTTAACCACTCTAAGGTGGTTTAAAACCATTGTAACGGTACGCTTTTTACGTTCCCCGCTACGCGTGAATTCGAGCAACTAAGAATGTTTAGGAGCAGGTATGAAAAGAAGCGTGAGTCAGAGGCTTTGTGTCAAAAAAATAAATGATCGTGTTTATTTACAATGTTTTGTCAGTGTACAAAAATAAAAATGCAAATCATTGGTGTTTTCGTGATAAATTAAAGTTTTTCAGATTCGTTCCCTAATTTCAATAAATTTGTCCCATTTCGTTCCTTTATATCATGAAATTTGTCATACTTTTCCAATTTACAGGCTCTTTTCTCTTTTGTCAATAACTTGTCCAATTTACGCTCTTAGCTCCCTAATTTCAACAAACTTGTCCAATTTATAGGATCCTTTATCCAATTCAATCAATCCGATTTATTCAATGATTCGATATAATTTTATTCTCATCTCTTTCCATGGCTCGATATAATCTTATAGAGATTGATTGATTTTATTTATGCAACAGTTCTCGCTTCAAGAAAGATATAAATTGTTTTTAATTTGTTTAAATGAAATGAGTTATTTTTACTCCAACAAAAAAATAATTAAATGATTTAATGAAAAAGGGTCCTATGCCAAGCATCTTCAGACTGCACGGAATCGCACGGTCCCCTCCCGCTTTAGCATAGGAAAGGAAGGATCAAAATTGAGAATCTGCAGACCCTACGGAATCGCAGAGTCCCCTCCCTCTCAATAATGAATGATAAGGTTATCACGTTAGAAATCTTTGACCTGCACGGAATCGCACCGGTCCCTCCCTTCTTGGCGTGATCGGAAAGGAATTTCACCCTCGAATCTGCAGACTGCACGGAATCGCACAATCCCCTCCCTCTCGGCGTGAAATTTGGAATATTATAGATTAAGGATTGTTGGAGCTTGTTTTTCCAGAGTCACTACCTCTGTACTTGAAGCGAGAGCTGATTCAAGAATGAGCTGCCGTTGCTGATCCGCACGGCCTTTTATACGCATTTAGACAAAGGAATAATGATAATGATTCGTTCTAAAAATAACTTGGACTTTGCTCCCAGGAATAATCTCGAACCAGAGTTCTCTTTCTAAATTCACGGATTGGTCAGCCAACTTGTCGCCGCGGCGTGATTGGTTGGGCTTAAGGCTGATTTTCATTGCTCATGCAAGAAATCATAATTTTATAACGAAAATAAATGTTTTTGTTGTTAAAGGTTCGTTTTTATCCTTTTTTAACTGAAATAAATCAAATTTTCTTTTTAAAAATGATAAAGTGACAATTTGTGAGCGATGTAGAGCATTATTTCCCTTCAATCCGAACTCTGTTTTGTGATTGCCCATTTCCGTTGGAACCAACGTGCAATTGGACTTTGCATGATTTTACCACCTGGACTCTTGTGAATTTTGTTTTATAATTTAAATTTACCTTTTTCGTTGTTTTTCATCTACGAATAAGTCTAACTAATGTTTCAGGACATAAATTAAGAGATTTTTAATGAAAGAACGAACGAGAACTGATTCTCTGTGTAGTCTGAGAGTTTTGTCGAGGAGTGTCGCCTCGAGCGGCTGAGCGCAGGCTCGACTGGGCTGGCGCGCAGTTCAAATGCAACATTTTACGCAAAATAAAGGGAGTACCGTTTCACCATATATAATTCAAATCTGGGGTGGTATCATACACCATTCTCTCAGTTATATAAAAAACGAAGAGAATGGTTTCCAAATAAACTTTATTATTGCATGCAAGGGATATTTTATGGTAAAAGAGAAGAGGCACTGTTTTCGACTCCGTTCTAGAGTTTACGTTCGGAAAAATGAATTCTTGAGGCTATAGGGTTAATCAAAAAAATTATTTATTAAGGCACTGTTCAAAAGTTTATTTATTAAATTACACATTATTTTTGCACTATCGCTC
This sequence comes from Rhimphoctona megacephalus, assembly GCA_963989365.1. Lineage (NCBI taxonomy): Eukaryota > Metazoa > Arthropoda > Insecta > Hymenoptera > Ichneumonidae > Rhimphoctona > Rhimphoctona megacephalus. Next base: position 4,439,723 of record OZ022418.1, on the reverse strand, counting down.
TTCTATCTATATATGTTGCGGATTCACTCGAGTATCGAGACTGGCGGCGCCATCTCTCGGGACTCCGCGGATACTTTCTCGGGCCTCGTTCGAGCCCGGGTTTCTTGCGGTTGGCGCGATTGATATTTCATCGATCGCGCCACCCAAAATTAGTATACGAACGGCAATCGAAGAGCTCACCTCTTTGTCTTAGCGGCTATAAAACCTTTCTTGGTATTTTTCTCCGGCTACATCAACTTGGTCGTTCTTCAATCGGGTTGCTTTATCATTGTAAACTATTTTCGGGTCTTCTAAGTATTATTTAAATTAGGATAAAATAAATTGACTTGGATTTTACACCGGTTCTTCTTTCTCGGCTATTATTCCGGCGGGCTTCGGCTCGACGGGCTTTTTCCTCCCTAGTCCCCGACTCTCCGAATAATCACTTCCCTACGTACAACACCTTCACTTGTATTACTCAAGGCTAGCCGCAACATTTTGGTCCTTCGAGCCGGATTGTGAGTGAAAAAAGTGAAAAGTGAGAATTTGTGCGGTTTAGGGAAACGGATTTCGGGTTACATCGTGGTTGAGACGGAAAATTCTCAGCAGTCTTCTCAACAAGTTCGATCATCGGGTCTTTTCTTTGTTTGGCCTGTTCGAGTGTTCGACCAAACCAAAACAGCGGTGACCTCGGCTTCTCTCGGTGAGTGTTTATACCGAGTGCACGCGCACGGAACACGTGTCTTACAAACCCGTCTCGCGCGCGCGGTCCCGGCGATCAACACTCGACTCAACGGTCGATAATCCCGATCAATAACACGGTCGATAATCTCAAGTGATCCTCGGTCAATAATCTCCAGTGGTAACTGGGTGTCGGTGAGTTACCTCGCGGTCGTTATCTCGGGAGTCGAGGCCAGTGGACAACTGTCATCTCGGACTTGTAATATTCCCGAATTTGACATTTTTACGGTTTTTTCGCGAGTGTTTCATGCGTGCTTGAACGCTTTCGAACTCCTTTAACGTTTTTCGGGTTTTTCGCGAGTGTTTCGTGCGTGGTTCAACACATTCGGACTTTTTGACATTCTTTCGGGTTTTTCGCGAGTGGTTCGTGCGTGCTTGAACGCTTTCGAGCTCCTTTGACATTTTTCGGGTTTTTCGCGAGTGTTCCATGCGTGTTTCAACACATTCGGACTTTTTGACATTCTTTCGGTTTTTTCACGAGTGTTTCGTGCGCGCTTAAACACATTCGGATCGTTTGACATTCTCTCGGTTTTTTCGCGAGACATTCGGACGTTTTGACATTCTTTCGGTTTTTTCGCGAGTGGTTCGTTCGTGCTTGAACGCTTTCGAGCTCCTTGGACATTTTTCGATTTTCTCTCGAGTGTTTCGGTCAATTTCAGTAAATTTCGGTTGCGTCGCATTCCCGAGTGATCGGTCGCCAATATGAGTGACAACGGCGCGGACAGCAAGGAAATTATCTCACTTGCGCCGCCTCCCTCCACTTCTGTTCCGAAGCAGATTGTGGAAGCGAGCCAGGATGCCGGCACCACTCTTGCAGTTCCCTCACCGGCAAACACGGCTGCGACGCAAATCGGTGAGCCGAGCAATCAACGAGTGGCATCGTCGCGCAACGCTTCTCCAGCACGAAGCTCTACCCCGGTTCGTGATCCCGTCGGCATGCTCAGTTTTCAAGTGAGCACTCAATTCGGACGTTTCGCAATGATGAACAAAACCCTGGAACAAGCGAAGCGGGATTGCGAACTGCCGGTGGGTTCGGTTTCTCTCGATCGGATAGAGCTGCAGCTTGACCTGCTGCAGCAACAATGGGACCAATTCTGGAAGGCGCACGAGAAAATGGCTGCATTTTGTACTACCGATTTTTTGACGACGGATTACATCACGAAGCACCTCTTCGAACAGGCTTTCGACGCGTACGTCCAGGCGAAGCAGCTATACTCGGAATTGCGCTCCAGGGTGAAAACTCTCCTCGCTCCGCCCACGGTAGTAGCCTCCGGATCCACTCAAGGCTCACTCCCGAGACTTAACCTGCCTGAGTTCACGGAGGAATATTCGGAGTGGAAAACGTTTTAGGATTTATTCCATAATCTCATCGGCAAACGACATGATATCAGCGCTGTCGAGAAGTTGGTACGGCTCAAGGGTGCGCTCAAGGGAGAAGCGGCCTCGCTACTGGCAAATATTGCAGTAGCTGAGAAGAATTTCGACCCGGCGTGGCGTACACTAACTGAACGCTACGAGAATCGAAGATTGTTGGCTACCTCTCATCTTAATCGGCTCTTCACTCTCGCTCCGGTTCCAACCAAATCGGCTAAAGGGTTGCTCACCTTAGTCTCAACGACTAAGGAAGTACTGGATGCACTCAAGGCTCTCGATCTCCCGGTCGAGCATTGGGATTGCGTGATCGTACACGTGCTGAGCCGTCTCATCGATTCCACCGCCAAGGAATATTGGGAGGTGCGACTAGGATCCAGCCAGGAAGTGCCAGCACTCGCTGACTTTCTCGACTTCCTCTCCTCGCGAGCTAGGGGACTCGAGAACGTGGAGCGCGAGGTTGGAGCTCCACGAAACACTTGGGCAAAACAAACAAGGCAGGCTCGGGTACACCAAGCGTCAGCAACAGCACAAGGGTCAACTCATGGATCCACTCAAGGGGCGAGCAGTAAGGTTGCATCGGCATCGGAGAATTCCGCCAATTGCAACGGACGGCATTATATCTCCAATTGCGCAAGCTTCTTGGCAATGAGCCCGGCTGATCGGTGTACGCTCGTGGAAGGGAGGAGGTTGTGCTACAACTGCCTCGGGCCCCATGGTGCAAACTTCTGCCGGTCGGAGAAACGGTATCAACGGTGTAATGGCAAACACCACTCGCTGATTCATGAAGGATCACCAGGCGATCGGGCAGCGATCTCAACGGGAGGACAAGCCCCGAAACAGCCCACCAAACCTCCGGACATGGGTAAGAAGGACACGGCCGGAACCAGCCAATAGGCTCGCCGGACCGATCAAGGATCCACTCAAGGCAGGCTCTGAATGTTGCAGGAGTCATACTCGAAACACCAATAACCACGGCGGTCATGACCCAGCACAAAGCAGCACAACATTCTGTTTCAACAAACCACAATCAATCGGAATTTCACAAGGATCAATACGAACTGTCGGCAAAACAATCGGACGAACTACCTCAAGCAGTCGTACTCGCTACAGCTCGTGCGACGGCTTACGGACCAAGCGGTTCGCACCAATCGGTCAGGATTCTGGTAGATCCAGGATCTGAAGTTTCACTCATCACGGAGAGAGTGGTGACCAAGCTGCGTCTCAAACGGCGAGCTGCAGCCGTGCCACTCTGCGGTATTGGCGGACTCCACTCAGGACCTACGAAAGGTGTAGTCACACTCGAACTAAAGTCCATGTTCGATGGAGCGTCGGTCCATCTCACGGCTTACGTCTTGAAAACGGTTATGGTGGCACTACCATCGTTCGCCTCAGCGAACGTCTCAAAGAATTTATTTCGTGGTCTTCCACTCTCGGATCCCAAGTTTTACAAACAGGGTCCAATCGAAGCACTAATCGGAGCGGACTCATACGGTCGGATAATTGAGCCTCAGATCGTCAAACCAGCATCTTCTCGACTCATCGCTCAGAAAACTCTACTCGGATGGATCGTGTCAGGCCCTATCGACGACAATTCTCAAAGAGCTCGGGTCCACTCAGTAACGGTGGACGCCTCAGTCAACGAACAGCTGTCGGAGTTGCTGACGAAATTCTGGGTGCAGGAAGAAATACCTACTGACCCGGAGACACAGTTGAGTCATGATGAACTAGAGTGCGAAAATTACTTCAAGGCTACACACTCAAGGGACCCAACGGGTCGGTATATCGTACGGCTGCCATTCAAGGGAGACCGCAAGGTAATCCATTCCCTCGGACAAACCATGCCCGCCGCCTTGCGTTGTCTTCGGAGGGTAACGCGACGGCTGGATACGGATACAGCTTACCGGAAGCTGTACACGGATTTTCTCAAGGAGTACGAACAAATGGGCCATATGGGAAGGGTGGAAGATTCTTCGGATCATGCTCCCTCTATCTACCTACCTCATCACGGCGTTCTCAGGGAAGATTACATCACTACCAAGCTTCGCGTAGTGTTCAACGGTCGAGCTGCAGTTCGACGGGCGTATCATTCAATCAGATACTCCATGCGGGCGGCAAGCTGCAGACTGACGCTCCGGATGTTTTGCTCTGACTAAGCCGACACCGTTGGGCGTTCGGGACGGATATAGTCAAAATGTTTCGACAAATCAAGGTTCACTCAGACGACTGGGACTACCAGCGAATTCTTTGGGTTGACGACACCGGAAAAATCATCTCGTATCGGCTTACCACGGTTACGTACGGCCTAACCTGTGCTCCATGGCTGTCCTTACGGGTTTTACAACAGTTAGCGGAGGACGAAGGCCATCGGTTCCCCCTCGCGGTAACATGCATCACTCGGAGTCGTTATGTAGACGACATTTTCGGCGGTTCGGATACACAGAGTCAGCTCAGGGAGGTCATCTCGGATCTGATCGGACTTTGCAATGCGGGTGGCTTCCCATTACAAAAGTGGAGCTCAAACTGCCCACAAGTACTCAAGGCTATGGGGCTACAATCGTCGAAGGATCATACAGTTTCACTCGACGATTCGGCGGTGGGTGTACTCGGCATGTGTTGGCATCCTCTCTCTGATACACTACGGTACAAGCCCAAAGCCTTCAATGCAACAACGCTCACGAAGAGATCAATACTCTCCGAAATCTCTCAGGTGTATGATCCTCTCGGCCTCATCTCTCCGGTTGTAATCAGAGCCAAAGTTCTCATTCAAGAACTCTGGTTACTCAAGGTTGGTTGGGATAACGCTCTCCCATCCAGCTACGTGGAAAGATGGTGAAGTTTTCGGACCGAGCTAACTCAGCTGGAAGAACTGGCTATTCCACGTTGGCTTCGACAAGCTCCAAGAAAAATCAACATGCAATTACACGGTTTTTCGGATGCATCCATGACTGCAATGAGCGCTGTCGTGTATCTTCGGACGGAGCAGCAGGATCGAGCTCCCACGGTTACTATCATGTGCGCAAAAACCAGAGTAGTGCCAATTAAACGGATGACAATACCTAGACTAGAGCTTACGGCCGCACTCATGCTCTCAAATCTCATGGTCTATGCGAAGCGAATGCTAGAGGTAGAGAGTCTACAACTCTATCTCTAGACTGACTCGTCGGTTGCACTCGCATGGATCAACAGCTCTCCTTCACGATGGAAGGAGTTCGTGCGAAATCGGGTCGTCAAGATTCAAACGGATTTGCCTCAAGGAGAGTGGTGACACATCAATGGTAAGGAGAATCCGGCTGACTGCGCATCTCGAGGAGTTACGACCTCGGAGCTGCTCAGTCACCCGCTCTGGTGGACGGGACCGGATTGGGTGTTACTACCACCGAATCAATGGCCAATATCATCGCTCGGTATGAGCCCGGAGGTCTCTCTCGAAGCGAATTCGGTTCACTCGTGTGTCACGCTCGCAACGAACCAACTACACGCTGGTTCATGGAATCTCCTTGATCGCTACTCACGGTTATCGAAACTTCTTCAAGTCACAGCATCGCTTCAACGCTCCATCTAACGTCTTCGATGGAAACGAGTGTATAAGAGCACGGTGCTCGACCCTCAAGAAATCGAACACGCGCGAATCTATTGGCTCAAGGAAGGATACTCAACAACGGTTTTTCGGCTTGGTACTACGGATGCTTACGAGCTCACAACTGGCCGGTCATAATCCTCTTTCAAGGCTCACTCCATTCGTCGACGACGAAGGAATTCTCCGGATCGGAGGACGCCTAAAGTTCGCGGACTTGTCATCAGATGAAAGACAACCGGCGATAATACCTCGGCATGCCAAGCTGACGACTCTGCTGATCGAGGAAGCACACGAACGGACATTTCACGGCGGAAATCAACTCACTCTGGCTTACTTGAGACAGAGGTATTGGATCATAGGCGGTCGCGCTTCAGTGCGGTCTCGCCTCCTCAAATGCGTAATAGGCACTCGGCAAAGAGGAGAGCGAGCTTAACAACTGATGGCGCAGCTTCCGGCAACAAGAGTAACTCCATCAAGGCCATTTCTCCCCATGGGTGTCGACTACGCAGGCCCTTTTACGGTAAAAACATGGAGAGGTCGAGCAGCTAAGTATTACAAAGGTTATATCTCGGTCTTCATCTGCTTTTCTACATCGGCAGTTCATCTCGAGCTCGTAAGAGATTACTCATCGGATGCCTTCGTAGCGGCTTACAAAAGGTTTACAGGCAGACGCGGGATTTGCGAGACACTAATGAGTGACAGAGGCACAACGTTGGTGGGGGCGGATAAGCAACTTCGGCATTTATTCAATCAAGCCTCGACGGAACACCATCATCTCGCTGCCTCACTCTCATCGCTCGGAACACGATGGATTTTCAATCCTCCGGCGGCTCCTCACTTCGGCGGGAAGTGGGAAGCAGCGGTCAAATCCGTGAAATACCACTTGAAGCGGATCATCGGAGACTCGGCCTTGACCTACGAAGAATTTACAACCTTCCTGGTTCAGATCGAGGCTATACTCAACTCGAGACCACTGTGCCCTCTCTCGGACGATCCGGACGATCTCGCGGCTCTAACTCCGGGTCATTTTCTCATCGGCGAACCCCTTGCCACGGTGCCTGAACCAAGGTGCGATACCGAAAATATCAGTAAACTGTCACGGCGACAGTTCATGTAATCAAGGATTCAACTCTTTTGGGAGCGATGGTCAGAGGAATGTCTACAACGGTATCAGGCTATTTCAAAGTGGAAACATTCATCCACTCAGATCAAGGTCGACTCAATGGTTTTATTGACGGACGAGCGGTTTCCTTCGTCTCGGTGGGCACTCGCTCGAGTGATCCAACTCCATCCCGGATCTGACGGATTAATCCGGGTGGTCGACCTTCGGACGGCCACGACGACACTCACGAGGCCAGTAACTAAGCTCTGTGTCCTTCCGGTGGACACTCCGGATACTTCATTGACGGGACAATGAAGTGCGGGCGGAATGTTGCGGATTCACTCGAGTATCGAGACTGGCGGCGCCATCTCTCGGGACTCCGCGGATACTTTCTCGGGCCTCGTTCCAGCCCGGGTTTCTTGCGGTTGGCGCGATTGATATTTCATCGATCGCGCCACCCAAAATCAGTATACGAACAGCAATCGAAGAGCTCACCTCTTTGCCTTAGCGACTATAAAACCTTTCTTGGTATTTTTCTCCGGCTACATCAGCTTGGTCGTTCGTCAATCGGGTTGCTTTATCATTGTAAACTATTTTCGGGTCTTCTAAGTATTATTTAAATTAGGATAAAATAAATTGACTTGGATTTTACACCGGTTCTTCTTTCTCGGCTATTATTCCGGCGGGCTTCGGCTCGACGGGCTTTTTCCTCCCTAGTCCCCGACTCTCCGAATAATCACTTCCCTACGTATAACACCTTCACTTGCATTACTCAAGGCTAACCGCAACAATATATATAAATGTTACTTTAACCAAAATTGAAATTAACCGCGATCTTTATAAGCTCACGACTGTTCAAAAATATCAAATATTCACCGAATACGAGTTTATCATACACCATTCTCTTAGTTATCAAAAAAACGAAGAGAATGGTCTCTAAATAAACCTTATTATTGCATTTGAGGAACATTTTATGGTAAAAGAGAAAAGGAATCGTTTTCGATTCCGTTGTAGAATTTACGTTCGGGAAAAAAATTGTAGGGACTAAGTTTAATAAATTCAATGTTTTTTTCATTGAATTGTACGGATGAGCGAAAATTTCATATAGCTGAAAAACATATATATACACATTTCAGCTCTGTCGTGCTGAAATAAAATCATGAATAAATTGTATATAGTGTCGTGCCCGAATCGTCGCTAATTGTATTATTTTTGTTATTTACATTCGTGAGTTAGAATTGCAATATTTTTTTCGAAATCGTAATTCATTTTCATAATTTTCGTATATCGTCGTTTTTTATCTGCTCGTGTACCACTCGAGCAGCCTGGATATGAGCACGAGAACCCGATTTTTTGAAAATGTATCGACGAACAGGTTATGTTCGTATAAATGCCTTCAACACACGTGAAATTACGTGTTGTCACGCGGAACTAAGGCCGATCACACACGCTTTCGCATAGCATAGCATAATGTAGCATATGAGATTTCGACCAATCGGGTAACTCCAAACGCATATATATAGTACACATGTACGCTACCCGATTGATCGAAATCTCTTATGCTACGTTATGCTACGCTATGCGAATGCGTGTGTGATTGGCCTAACACATGCAACAGTGTTCCATCAGCGTCGCTAGCACCACCTCACCGGGTCACGATTTCGGCTTCACCCTGTCCTATGCAATTTGCACGGAGTAAACCCTCCTGTACTCTAGATTCCATTCGCTTGACATTTCGAGAAAAGCGAGAGTTATGCCTTATTCTCTGATGAAAAGAGAACGTGTAACGTTTGATTTTCTCGAAAATTAAAATATGTAGGAGAAAAGTGTGTAGCAAAATATTTACCGACCACGAGACTGATAGATATAAAATATGATTCTATAGAGTTTGCGTCCGGAAGAATGGATTGTTCGGGCTAGGGTTAATAAAAAAAAATATTTATTTAGACTGTTCAAAAGTTTATTTAATGAATTACACTTTATTTTTGCACTATCACTCTTCTATCTATAATAAAATTCACTTTAATTAAAAGTTAAAACTGACCGCGATCTTTGTAACCTCACGACAAAGATATTAAATATTCACCGAATACGAGTTTATCATACACCATTCTCTTAGTTATAAAAAAAAACGCAGTGTCTAGTCGTCCGGATACCGAAAAAATTTTCCGTTACATTTGAAAAAACTTTGAATATTCCCCACTATAGTTGAAGGAAACTAAGTATTCCCCGCTGTAGTTATAAATTTTCATTCATTTTTCATCCATCCAAATCCATTGAGAATCGTTTTCCCGGACGAATTATATGCGATTATTCGTCCAGATATAAATGAAAACTATCATAAATTGTATATCCGAATGGATTACGTACAAATTACGTACGAGGGAGTTTCAATATACCATTATACTGTAGAAAAGTTAATTAGCAAAGTTAAATAAAACAATTATAATCGCATTCTCGACAAATACCAGTCTTGTATTCGTCCGGTATGCGGACGGCTAGACACAGCCAAAAAAAAAACGAAGAGAATGATTTCTAAATCTAAATAAACCTTACATTAAATTGCATTCGAGGAACATTTTATGGTAAATGAGAAAAGGGATCGTTTTCGACTCCGTTGTAGAGTTTACGTTCGGAAAAAAATTGTAGGAGCTAGGATTAATAAATGAAATTATCTATTTATGCACTGTTCAATAGTTTATTATTACACCTTATTTTACCACTATCACTCTTCTATCTATAATAATAAAAGTCACTCTTTACTCGTCTATCTATCTATAAACGTCACTGTAACCAAAAATTGACTAAAAGTAAGGACAGCCACGCAAACCAAAAAATCAAGACAGACGAAAAAAATATTGGTCAGCTGTCACATCCGCGATCTTTATAACCTCATCACTACTGTCACTTCATAAAAACATAATAAACGGAAAGTCAATCAGAAATATATAGGTATATATTCAGTGTATTATTCACGAATCACCAGATTTCTATATCAGTATTACTAGTGTCACTAGACAGCGACTGCGAAAAAAAACAAAAAAACATCAAAAATGTGTGCAAAAAAATGCACAATTTTTTGATACAACGAAAAAATAAAATATTAATATCCTCAATACGCGCTAAGCTACAGAGTTAAAAATAGTCACGATCGAAAGAAAAAAAAAATAAAAAATACGTGAACCCGCAACATCCTCCAAAATATCGTAATTATTTAAATATTACGGAAACAATTTTTGAAAGTTTTCGAAAACAGTTGGAAACGCGGTCCTCGCTGTAAAGAGTCTTGGAGCGAACTCTCTTTTATAAATGTACTGTAACGAAACACTTACGCGTAGTACCGGCACTTCATTATAAATACTTTTTATCCCGATTTTCATCCAATATCCGACAATTTTGAGAAAACGACGCGACAACGTTTCGCGTGCGTTTGTTGACTGTTGTTGTCGGCGGCCATCTTGAACACTATGCGCACGGCGAAGCTACACTTACGAAAGCGTCTGGCCGCCGCCTATCGTGAAAAACCGGAACTAAAAAATGCGTACGTGACTTTTTGCACGTTTCAATAATTAATTATTAAAAAGACATTACTGCAATTAAAATAATGCGTAAAATATGCAGAAAAATCCAATAAATCGAAGGGAATAACTCGCGCAGTAAATTTATGCGAAAATGACCGGTAATTTAAGAGTGAAAAGAACGAATGTTTGTGCGCATGCGCGTGGAACAAGCGACAAGGGAACACACGAATGAGAGTGTGTTTTTCATTATTTCAAAATGTATTAAAAACTCTTTAATTACTGAAAAATCTTTGCGAAATGTTTAAATAAATTTAGGAAATGATCAAATGTGATAAATTTATTATAAAAATTGGTAAATTACGAAAATTGTTAATTTTTGCGCAGGCGATGCGTAAAGTGGGGATAGCGTCGAACAAATTGAAGTATGAGAATGCGAGAGAGGGGGAAGCGAAGAACGAATCCTAAAAATATTGTAAATGAGCGTGCGCAGAACGGGTTCGAGACTACCCGGCGAGCGAATCGGAACTCGAGCGCGAGAACAAAGGATCTGCTGGGTATAAAAAGCCGTGCACAGCAGCAGTGAGGAGGCATTCTGCTCATTCTGAAAACAGAGCTCGAAGAGACAACACGCTCTCAGCAGCAGAGATCCTTCCTAGTTCCCGCAGGATAATAACCTATCTTTCTTATCATATTTGATGCTTGGAGTATCGGAGCGATTCGGCGACGTTCAACTCCCATAGTCCAAGGTCAATTCCTATTCCTTTCATTTTTTCCTATAATTCCTTGATGCTTGGAGTATCGGAGCGGTTCGGCGACGTTCAACTCCCATAGTCCAAGGTCATTCTTTAATTTTTTTACATTTTTCCTTTTTCCTGTGGGTGCTCGGGGTATCGGAGGTGTTCGGCGACGTTCACATCCCATAGCTCGGGGTCTGCATCCTTACCTGTGGTGTGTGGGGTATCGGCGTCGTTCGGTGACGTTCGGGGCCCATAGCTTGCATACTACGTTTCCTCTAATTAATTTTATCTCTTGAATTTATGCCTGCTGGAAGTGGGAAGCCTGCTTGCTCTCTTTTAATTAAAATTTGCTAATTAAATTTATGTTTTGAATTTTTTTTATTCAAAATTATTTTCAATAAAATATAATCAGTCTGTGTCACTCATTATGATCAGCAATCCTCGTCTATCTTAAAAATCATCAATAATCCTGAATTCGATAATCCAAAAGGCCGCGGTAAGATTATCCATTATATAGAATCAATTAAAAACATAAAATTATCATCATTATTATATCGAGTCAATCCACTTTTGGATTATTAAAATTTTGAATTATTTTTATTATTCACTATGAAATAAAAGTGAATTTCGCGGCAACGTAAAGCCCTATTAATTGTTATTTCATATTAAATAATTCAATTATTGTTTGAATTATTATTATTATTATTCTATCGACAAAGCTTCACCGAGTATTTCAATTATTATTGTTAATTAGCCTCGAAGACATCGTTTTTTATTATTTGACCATTATTATTGTTATTTTTCTCATTTAAAAGATAATTCTGACGCGAAAAAGGAAAATAAATAAATATCATCGTTTGAATAGTTACCGACAGAGAAACAGAATTGATACCGTTTTTTTTTGTTCTGATCCGGATTAATAAATGAATTCATGCAAATAAATAATCCGAACGCGAAATAAAACAAATATTCATTTATTGTAACAAAAATAGGAAAATTTACATTGTTTAATTGAATAAATTAATTTTGTTATTATTCTGAACACAAAATCCGCGTTTCTCACGTTTCTTTCATACCTGCTCCAAAATTATTTAAAATTATTTAGGAAGCTCGGACCTGCGCGTAGCGACGTTTAGCGTATGGCAAAAGCGTTCCGTTACAGTACTTGTCTCGAGTCGCTGCCGCGACTCTAGATCTAGATTTCTAAGTATATTGAAGATGCTGCAGGCTGTGAACTGAGTTGCGTTTCTCCGCTTCGTGAATTTGATCTAAACAAACTGTTGAAGCTAAAGCAATGGAGCATTTGCTATTCCTTACGAAAACATAAGAAATGTTATTTTCCTTGCATATAAGGATTACAAAACTCTTATGTTAGCGAATCAAGTGTGGTGGCAATACTCTTTATTTTCTAAATAATTTCCATGGAATTTTTATAGTCTGGTAAAGACTAAAATCTTTTTGCAGTGGTAAAGGGTACAAGTTTATACAACTATTGTACTGATAACCAGAGAAATAGATTCAAGTATTATAATAATAGATAGTCGATTAAGATTTCAAAGATTAAATTATTGTTGTAATAAAATATTGCAATGTAAAAAATTATTTTCTGAATAATTAATAGTTTTTACAGAAAAAAACTCAAAAAAAACAGACCTGACTCACTCTTACTGTAAATGGAATAAACTTCGAGTATTAATTAGGATTAGGAATTAGAACTTTCTGTCTATCAAAAATGTATTTAAAAAACCAAGAAAATAGAATAAAATAGAAATAATAATTCGTATGATTAGGTAGCATAAAAGCAAAAACCAGAATTTTCTTTACGCCAATCAAGGGATTCTTTTATTTCAGTTTAAAGAAAATACTCCATTTTTTTTTTTTTTATCTCGTTGTGGAAAATGCGTTAAGCACCATAGGAGAGACACTCATCTACTCCCGTGTGTCGGACTCTCTTATCGGCCTACCGACTAAAAACCACCTCGAGTTCTGTACCTCTCCGCGGGGTGGAAACACGTTAGTATAACTTCACCCCCGCGGAAACTTGTCAAAGCGTCACGTTCGTCTTTATTCTGTGCCTCTTTATCTTTACTGTCTCGTCATATCTTGTCTGTCCTCACTTTCACTCATCCCTCAGACATCCTTCATCTTTCTTGCCCCTCAGGACGGTTTCGACGTAGGTGGCGACGATCGTCCATTGGTCTTCGTCTCGTAACATCAGTCCGACAATGTTCTCCGGTGTGATGTCCCCAGTCCTTCGTTCCAGGTGTCGTCTCTGTATCGTCCACCTGTCGCACGCGAAGAACGTGTGCTCCACGTCATCCCGTACATTTCCACAGTATTTGCAGTCCGCTGTCTGTACTTTGCCCATGTCGTGAAGATACTTCCTGAAGTACCCGTGGCCAGTTAGGAGCTGGGTCAGGTAAAAGTTTACTTCCTCGAATTTCCGTTCCGACCACGGTCTCAGATCCGGTATCAGTCGTCTAGTCCATCGTCCTGTCGTTTCACCGGTCCAGCGTGCGTGCCAGTCCGTCAACGTCTTCTCCCTTTCTCGTCTTGCCGCGTCCTTCCTATCGGTCGCTTCGTCTCGTTCGTATATTCGTTTCCGTTCTGTAGCCTGTAAATCTATAGGAATGACGCCCGCGACCACCAGTACCGCCTCAGCTGAGACGGTCCTGTAGGCGCACGCTATCCTCAGTGCCCCCTGTCTTTGTACGTTCGTCATTACTTTCCTGTACTTCTTGACGGCGAGCGCGTCCGCCCAAACCTTCGCGCCATAGAGGAGGATAGAGTGGGCTGTCGTCATAAGCAGTCTTCTTATCGAAGGCTTCGGTCCATGAGTATTTGCCATAAGGCGGCTGAGCGAAGCGACCTTCGCCGCCGCCCTTTCGGCTGTCCGTCTCATGTGGGGCCAGAAAGTTAGTTTCGTATCCAGGGTTACCCCTAAGTACTTCACTTCCCCCCTGGTCTCCACTTGTTCCGTCCCGACGGTCAGAGGAATGGTCGTCGGAATACGTCGTCTAGTCAACATAACGATTTCCGTCTTACTCAGTGCCAGTTTCAGTCCGTGCTCTGTCATCCATTTGTCGACACGTCTCATGACTTGGTTCAGTGTCAGCTGGGCCAGTTCCGCACTGCGTTCCACAATCACCACCGCCACGTCATCGGCGTAGGCGACGAGTGATGCGTTACGCGGCATCTCCAGCCTCAGCAGGCTGTCGTAAATCACGTTCCAAAGGTCAGGTCCCAGTACCGATCCTTGCGCGACACCTGCAGTGATGTCTCTCGTCACCTGTCCTTCCAGTGTCTCGTACGTGATACGTCTGTCGTTGAGGTAATCCCGCAGAACCCGGTACAGGTAAGGCGGAATCCGGAGAGGGTCTCTCAATGCTCTCAAGATGTCCCCCCATCCAGCCGAGTTGAAGGCGTTCCTCACGTCCAGCGTCACCAGTAGCGTCAGGGGCCTTGCCGCGTGGCAGGATTCATCCGTCCTCCTGGCGGTCTGGATGACCTTGCGGATTGCCCCTATCGTCGAACGCCCTTTGCGGAAGCCGTGCTGGCTTTCGGAGAGATCCCCGGCCGCTCTCACCGCCTCTGTCAGTCGTGGCTTCAGTAACAGTTCGTACACTTTACCCGTCGTGTCTAAGAGGCTCAATGGCCTGTAGGAAGACGGCATATTGGGGTCTCCTTTACCTTTGTTAAGGAGAACCAGTCTCGCCGTCTTCCAGCGCGTGCTGAAAGTCCCTGTCTTTAGACACCGATTGTACATATCCAGGAGTATCCCTGGCCTGTGGCTAGCCATCAGACGCAGGATCTCCCCGGGTATGCCATCAGGTCCTGGTGCTTTCCCCATCTTCATCGCGGTTGTGGCTCCGATGAGCTCTTCCTCGGTGAAAACAGGGACGTCTAGTCCGTCATCCTCGTCTGTCAGCTCTTCCCTCCTCGGATGAGTCGGGAAGAGGCCGTCAACGATTCTTTTCGTCGTCGTCGCGTCTCTGAGTTCCGGCGGACCTCGAGCCCCGAGCCTCTGGGTCACAATTTTGTAGCCCAGACCCCACGGGTCTCGATCCACCTCCTCACATAGCTGTCTCCAGCAGCGCTTTTTGCTGTCTTTGATGGCGTACGTGAGTGTCTTCCTTGTCGTCTTGTATTACGCGGTGAGAGCGGCCGCTTGCGGCTGGTGTCTTTCCCGCGCTCTGTACATTCTCCTTTTCGCCGCGATGCACAGTCTCCGCAGTTGGGCGATCTCGTCAGTCCACCAGTAAGTCGTCCGTCTAGCATGCTGGGGGGCCTTGCGTGGCATGGAAGCTTTGCAAAGTCGACCGAGCAGTGCCATAGTCTCGGTAACGACACGTTCCGTTCTAGTCCGTCCTGTTATTTCGTCAGGTACAGTCTTTTCGGGGGCGGCTGCTGCCCGCAGCTCCCTTGAGAACCTGTCTTTGTCCAGTTTCCGTACGTTCCACCGCGGTGCTCGCACTGATCCGTCTTGTCGCGTCGGCGTGGGTCTCGCCACCTCAAAGACGATGTATTGGTGATCGCTGGCCGTGTAGTCATCGATCACCGCCCATCGCCTCATCCGCGACGAGACACTGTCTGTAATCATCGTCACGTCCGGTATCGAGGAGCCCACCCCCGGTCTTATGTACGTCGGTACCCGTCCCATGTTTGCAATATTCAAGTTTGTCCTCGCTGCCATTTCCAAAAGCAGCCGTCCGCGTCTGTTCGTCTCTGTCATCCCCCACTCTATCGCTCTGGCATTGAGGTCACCGGCGACAACCAGGTCCCCCGACAGTTCCCTCAAAGCGTCCTCGAGTTTATCCACCTTGTCCCGGAACGCGGCAGCGGAGCAGTTCGGAGTCAGGTAGACGCTGACATACGTCACGCCGCCTACTCTCGCCCATACGTAGTCGTCACCCGCTCCGCTGTCCAGAACCCGGACGTTGGTGTTTCTGACCCAGATAGCCGCCGTGCCTGCGTCATTTCGGAACCACGCCGGAGTCGTCATGTCCCTGTACTGTTCGCTGAGTATCAGTACGTCAACGTCGTGTTCAGTCGCGATTTGAGGAAGCAGGAGGTGTGCTTCCTCGCATCTATGCATGTTGCCTTGTAATACGATCACGTCTTTGTTTTAGTCCTGCACTCCTCCAGCGCAGCTCTGAAGACCGCGCACGCTCCGGTGCCCGGCGTGTGCGCGGTGCCCTTGTGCCCCGCTTCGGTGCACAGATAACACGTCGGATCCTGTTTACAGTCCTTACCGACGTGGTTCGTCTTGCCGCATTTCCAGCAGCACAGTCTCCTGTCCGGTCCTTTGCAGTCTGTCCTAGTGTGACCGTACCCGAGGCACTTGTAGCACCTGGTCACGGTCGTCCTCGGTCTGACGCGGCAATTCACCCATCCTATGTTTAGCCGTCCTTTTCTGAGCAGGGCGTTTGCTGCGCCCTCCTCGAGTTCACAGACGGCCATACACTGTCCATGTTTGTTGGGGCCGAAAATATGGACTTTCGGGTCCCTCGAGTCTTTCGTCTCAAGTCGCAGTGTCTCCGTCACTTCGTCTTTTTCCGTCACACAGTCCAGATCCAATATGTCCAGCTGTACGTTCGTCGTCATGTCTCGTACCTGTGCGTCTTCTCCCAGAGCTTGCCGGAGCTTGTCCTGGAAGGCTTGTCTGTCTCCTGCCCCACTTTTAACGCGGAGCAGGACCCCTCCGTCCTTCGTCATTCGATAGCCGTTAACCTGCACCTTGTCGGTGGCTGGGTCGACGGCTTTCATGCGTCGCAGTGTGTCCGCGTACGACGTCCCGTCTGTCGGTTTAATGAGGACCACTCCAACCCCGGGTCTCCGGGTTGTCCGGCCCTCCTTGCCTGTTTTCTCCGTCTTTTTCGTTGTCGTTTCAGTGATCGTTTTCGTCGTTGGTTGCGTCTGTGCGTCCGTCGTCCTTTGTTTCTGTTTTCTCGTGACCGTTTGCCACGGGGTACGCTCGGTTTCCTCCGTCGGCCTTTTGGCCGGCGTGAGCTCCGGGCTCGATCCCGTGGTGTCCCGTTTTCTTTTCGACTGTGGTGTGGTTGTCTTGCCAACCGCGCCACCCCCTCCGACCGTCCCGAGTACATGCATCCTGTCACATTCATGCTATGCCTCGTCCGCGACTTCCCTGATCTTGGCCATGTTCGTCGTTATGACGGTGCTAATATTTTTCTGCACTCGGGCCTTCTCCTCCATTTTCACCAGGCATTCGCGGATCAGCTGTAGCTGAGCCCGGATCCTGGTTTCCGCCATCTCCGCCACGGACGAGGCGTGTCCCGCCTTCTGTCCAGTACGTCCGTCCGTGGTCTCGTCTTTTCGTAGTGGGGTTGGGAGCCCCGAGGTTTTCGATGCGTTTAAACTTTTTTCCTTTTGTTGTGATTCCATGTTTTTTGTTATGTCTCCCGTTCCTCTTTCTGTTTGTGTGGTGTGGATATATGGTTTGGAGATGGGATTCCAGCACCCTCCCGTCGCCTTGCCCCCGCAACCGACCGCCCCGCGACGGGGCGCCAGTGGCCTCACCGAGGCCCCCCCGCTGCTGCTGCAGGGTTCCACCCGGGCGCCTCCCGGCACTACAACAGCATAGGGATTTTTCGCTGGCTGATAGGGCAGCCAGGCCCATCTGGCTAAGCGGACGAGGGCCCCTGTACTATCCAGCGGCCCAGGAGCATCGAGCCTGGTTTTCTCAGGGTACCCTCTAACGCCCCGCCGCGGGGCCGCCCGCCGCGGAGAGCGACGGAGAGGGTTCTAGAGCCATCGCCTAGTGTTGAGTGTGCGTGTTTCTGAGTGCCCGCTTTAGTGGCATTAACCGGTTCATTCACCCTGGGGAAGCCCGTTTATAGGGTTCCCGCGCATTCGCTTTTCGGGAAAACCCGTTTATAGGGTGCCCGAGCATTCGTTTTCTCAGGGGAGCCCGTTTATAGGGTTCCTGAACATTCGCATCACCGGTGTGCCACTCGGACGTGTTTGTGTCAGTGTTTGTGACTAGTGTATTAGTGTGTGTATGCTGGTTTTGGTCCACCCCGAACGTGTCGATACCAATCGCCACCGAAAGGCGTGCCCCATCCGCCACCTGGGGGAGGCGCCCGATGGAGGTCCAGCAACCCCGCACGAGAAGAAAAAAAAATATCAATAATAGGACAAGTATTTTATTGTCGCTTGAGGACGGAGTATTTAAAAAAAAGCAAAAATTAGTTGGTTATTGAAAAAAGTCACCAATGTACAAAAATAAAAATCGGTCAAAAGAACAGAGTCCAGAAAAAAAAATCGGGATGAAAAAAAACTTGAAGAAAAAAATTTGAAACGAAAAAAATTAGATTGAAAAAAAATTTTCGGCCGAAGTACTTGGCGAGTTTATAACACATACAACATTATGTGAAATACATTACGTGATCCAAGCTAAGCAAAAAAACGCGCCAAGTACTTCGGCCGAAATTTTTTTTTCAATCTCATTTTTTTTGTTTGAAATTTTTTTCTTCAAGTTTTTTTTCATCCCGATTTTTTTTCTGGACTCTGTTCTTTTGACCGATTTTTATTTTTGTACATTGGTGACTTTTTTCAATAACCAACTAATTTTTGATTTTTTTTAAATACTCCATCCTCAAGCGACAATAAAATACTTGTCCTATTATTGATATTATAAATTTTAGTGCTGAACGTAAATCATTGGCTTTTCCATTTCTGTTTTTGTAAAGTAATTATTTTTTTTATGCGCAAATTGATCATTTACTTGTAGACTCTGTCTTTTACCAGACACTCACGATGGGCATTGTTGCTTTTTTTCTTGGGATCTCGATAAAATATGTGAAGTTTTTCATTTCTATTTGTCATTTGGAGTATAGTTATTTTATAGAAACAATCTTCTTTTTCCTATCTCAATCTTGCCAATTCTTTAAAAATTTTGTACTTTTTTGGGTAGTTTTTTTCTGTGAAAACAAATGGAAACAGGGGTCAACAAATGTACTTGTCCAAGGTTTTTTCCCCGGGGAGGGGATTTTTGGCCAGGATATAACTTCTTCTTTCTGAACAGCTCCGAATCCTAAAATTTTTACATGATAACAGATAATCCTTGAATATCTACGCTGACATAACCAGTAAAACCCTAGCTCAATATCAAATATGCAATGCGATACTATAAAGAAAAAGCGAACGAACTTAGTACAGCTTGCACAAACAAAACGCAGAAATTGATTTCAGTTAACGCCTCGCATTTCCTGCAGTACATTGAGAAATTCGATACATATATTTGGTGCGTCTCAACAATGTGCATTTCACTAATATGAGAAAAACATGAGCGAAAGGCCAAAAATGAAACCGTATAGAAATATTTGTGGAACACTTTTTTTTTAACAAATCATATCACAATGCACACTAAAAACTTGAATGAATATTGAATTTTTACATTGTTTTCTCATGCTTTTATTTCCACTTATATCTTTTGCACAAGCCTGACCGAGCGATGCCATTACACTATTGCTGAATTTCTGATTCTCCGACTGGTTGTGAAATATGATAACAGATGATCCTTGAATATTTACGCTGACATAATCAGTAAAACCCCAGCTCAATATAAAATATGTAGTGCGATGCCAAAAAGAAATAGCGAAGGAACTTAGCACAGCTCGCAGTAATGAAGCGGTGATCCTTGTATGCAAACGAAATAAGGCATCTCTTGTTTCCGCAAGGAATAGCAAATGCTTCATTGCTTTAAGTTTCACCAGTTTTTTTAGATCAAATTGTCGAAGCAGAGAATCTCAGCCCAATTCACAGCTCGCAGCGCCTTCAGTATATTGGTAAATTTCTTGAAGCCGAAAATAAAAATCGAAGGAACTGAGCACAACCTGCAGAATATTGGAAATTTTATGTTTATTTGTAGACCGCACCTGAATAGTATTGAAAATCATGATTTCACGACAAAAGTAATTTGTCCAATTTTTATAATTAAAGTATTTCATCAACAATTAATATTTTTATAGGTTTTTATTTATGAGCGCCTGATACATCTTGTCACAACTATTTTCATACACTCACTTTTGGAAAAAAAACAGAGTCTTTTGATCTGTAAGAAAAATTTAAGTGACATGATTAAAAAAAAATCGTTGCGTTCTAGATTGAAACTTCAACATCATTATTTGCGAGTTCACACATTTTCAGAACGTATAACACTGATTTTTAACGTTATATTCGTTGTATTTTCTAGCACTTATTCCGGCCACACTAATTAACGGTTTTATTCGGATTATTTTATACGGAAAAATAAAAATGATAACCTCAACGAGTGGTGAGGTTTGTTTTTATTTGGCTTTTCTGGAATCCGAAACAAAAATGATTTCACCAGCGGGTGCGAGGTTATCTTTTTTAATTTAGCTGATGATCAATTCCGAGATATTAAAAAATATTATTATCACATTTCGCAATATTTATATATTACCGTTTTTTCGCACTATTTATATATTTAAACTATTTATGAATCACGATTTTTCACAATATAAAAAACACGCGATTTACACGACTCGCAGTTTACACTGTCAAAAGTCAAAACTACCGTCACACTGGTAAAACATTCAAACTTTCCGTGGTATGGGTGCAGAGGAATGTAGTCACAGGGACACGTTCAAAAACATCACTCGTATGCACACTGGTTTACCGGTTTGGGAACACAGGGAAATGACCACACTCGTGACCAATCAAAATCTCGATAGGCACGCTGAGGACTTTCATTGTGACATATACAGACACGTCAAATTCTTCGATGTGTTGGAATTTTTGCATAATTTTGAGCCTGTGCAAAGTTTTTTCTCAGCAAATACGGCATCAATCGTGCTGATTTAAAGTTCAATCGAAAGATTTTTTCTTAATTAGTCTCCAGTTCAATTTTCAAGTCGTCATCTGTCTCCTGAGCTTCGTAATTGGAGAAAATGACTTTCAGTTTTTACTCCCACCACCGAAATTTACTTTATTCAGAGATAATATACTCTGGCGAGCCTCGGGGCAGCAGACGACAGAGCTGTCAAATGTACTTGTCCCGAGACTCTATCAAGTCTCTTGATACATGATTTCGTATTTACATCTGCGTCGATGTCGAAAATAAACCGATACGATTGTAAAGAGCCTTTGTTATGCTTACTGACCTCATCATTCACAACATCCATACTGAGCAACATATTGCCAGGTCCGGGAATGCTGCATAACAATTTCGATTCCTACAACAATTATTCAAAAAATACGCATTTACTCATGGATTCTTTTTATTGGACACAAATGATTTATTTTATTTTTCAATGACGTTAATAAAAGTATACAAAATCCTTAACAATTGAATGATGACAATAAATTAAAATGAAATAATGAATGAGTTTAGAATTCAAACATTTATAACAATAATGGCCGTGAAAGCCTCAAAACTAGAACTTACAGATATTTTAATATTATCTTCGAATTTTGAAAAGTTCAGAAGGTATGTTATGGATATTTTGAAACAATAAATTCAACAAAGCGGGCAAACTTAGATCAATACTATGCCTAAGACAATGGATCGCGTTGAGTTGTATCAGTTGTATTATCTTCGTGCAAATTTTGGTACCATCACAACCAGAGCATCCGTAGAGCAAATCTTTTTGAAAATATTTTTCAATTCGTTATGCCACAATAGGAGCCAAAAAGTAGAAATACTGAGCACACATGTTGCTCCAGGAAATTTCCAAAGTTTGTAAGTATACGTTGCGTTCCAATGAAACAAATTTTTATACTTCCAGAAAAAAAGGAATCAAAGACTTTCTGACAATTTTTTAAATTAATCATGCCACAACTCAAGCATACCACACATTGGGCTCAATAAAGTTTATGAATTTTGCATGTAGCCATTGCTTTTCGAAGCCAAATTTTAATCCCATCCAAAAATGAGCAATCGAAGAATTTTCATAATAAAATTTTCAAGTCCCAATAATGCCACTATTCGAACCAAAAAGTGGAAATATTGGGCACATGTCACTTTACAGATATTTTAAAGTCTGTAGGTATCTGTTGCAATTCAATGATACAAATTTTGATAATATCAGTAAAAATACATGAGAAGACTTCCTGAAACAATTTTTCAAAATTATTATGCTACAACTAAAGTGGAGAAGTGAAAAAATATAGCTCAATTGAGCCGAATGAAATTCTGAAATTTTGCATATATTCATGGCGTTCCGAAGACAATAGTTTTGATCCCATTGACAAATGAGCAACCGTAAAATTTCATAACAAAATTTTTAATTCATAATGCCACAATCGGAGCCAAAAAGTGGAAATACTTGGTACATTTGTTGCTTTATAGAATTTCCAAAGTCTGTAGGTATCCGTTGCAGTCCAATGATACAAATTTTGATAATATTAGTAAAAAAACATCGGAAGACTTCCTGAAACAATTTTTCAAAATTCATTATGCTACAACTAAAGCGGGGATGTGAAAAAATATAGAGCATATTGAGCCAAACAAAATTCTGAAATTTTGCATATATCCATGATGTTCTGAAGACAATATTTTTGATCCCATTGACAAATGAGCAACCGAAAAATTTCCATAACAAAATATTCAATTCATAATGCTACAATCGGAGCCAAAAAGTGGAAATACTTGGTACATTTGTCGCTTCACAGAATTTCCAGAGTCTATAGATATTTGTTGCAATCCAAAGATACAAATTTTGATAATACCAGGACATGGAGTATATACTGCCATAGTCTTTTGACATAAAGATATATTATACGAACCATTTTGACATAAAGATATATCATTACTTACTACGGTTAGCATCCAGATGCATCCATCCATATATATCCAGATGCAGGTTGACAGTGTATTTGTCTATTAATTCATCAAACGCAAGATGATTCTACACCATATTTTGGATAGAAAAACGACGTCGAAAATCTTTTGAAATGGACCAACAATTATCATGCAAGGAACATTTTATGATGTACAAATCTTTTTATGGCAAGCGAGAAACATTTTATAATAAAGAGGAAAGGAACCAATAAAATAAATTGTCAACGATGTAGAGTTAAAAGAAATATTTATTAAACACTGCTCAAAACTCGGCATGATAATAACAATCTTTGCCATATACATTTATTTGACACTCACTATTAGTTTAAGAGAGTTTCTTTTTCAAATTTACATCGATTCACACCAATCATGATTAACAGTTCAACGTACACCATTTCATAGTTATCAATGAAACGAAAAGAATGATTTCTCAAGAAATCTTATACGAGGAATATTTAATCGCGAAAGAGAAAAGAGATCGTTTTCTTTTCCGTCGTAGAGTTAAGTGTGGAAAATAAAAACTGCAGGGTTAACAATAATAAAAAAATACATATTCATTTCAGCACTATTCGAAAGTTGATTAAAAGCACTTCACTATTTTCACACCATCACTTTCTTATTATTACCGTGCCCAAGAGTCGATCGAACCTAACCACGATATTTATAACCTCACAACTGTTCGTGAAAAAACATTAATATTTTCAATACTGTTTAAGCCACGAGATTCTAATTAGTCGCGATCGAAAGGGGGGGAAAAAAATAAAAAACACGTGAATTTAAATGAAACTCTAAATTGCTGTCATTGAATTTATATTAAAGAAATCATTTTCGGATACAGGTAGAATCACGGTTCTTCAGGTAAAAGTGTCTTGTGTGACTTGCTTCGTAAATATACTTGTCGCATTCCCGCGACTCTTAAAAACATCCACTTTTACTAAACTAAAGGTATAACACTTAACACTGAACGATGCGATGAACTTTTTTTTTAAATGAGTACCTGCACTTCGTAACATCAAAACTCGGTTCTTTAGGACCATCGTAATTAACATATTAACGATACATAGAACCGCTTGAAAAATACCTCCGTAATCTGGAGCCCGCTGCACACGATGCTATTTTTTGTGGTAGAAAGCACGCGTGATTTCTACCACGAAAAATAACGTCGTGTGCAACGAGCTTTACTTACGTCTGATTTCACTGGTATATTACAGATGATGGTATCGGCAGCAAGTGAGGTTAAATTTTTTTCATTTTGCGGTTGATTTTTCAAATTTCGTTGAACTTCGGACTACTATTTATTTATTCACCGAATAATTTTTTTCTCCGATCTACCACACGTTCCGCGTAGAGCACTTATTTTGCTTTCAAAACTCCGTTCAGTCATCATCAGACCTTTCGCGGTAACAGAGGAAAGAAACGGACTGGCCAATCACAAGCTCGGAAGGAGCAAAAAGGCCTTTCATTGTGTCGTATACAGACACGCCAATCTTTCGATGTGTGGCATAATCTTGAGCCTGTGCAAAGTTTTTTCTCAGGAAATACGGCATCAATCGTGCTGATTTAAGGCTCAATCGAAATATTTTTTCTTAATGAATCTCCAGTTCAATTTTCAAATCATCATATATCTCCTGAGCTTCGTAATTAAAGAAAATGACTTTCAGTTTTTACCCCCACCACCGAAATTTACTTTATTCAGAGATAATATACTCTGGCGAGCCTCGGGCCAGCAGACGACGGAGCTGTCAAATGTACTTGTCCCGAGACTCTACCGAGTCTCTTGATACCGGCTTTTGTTTTCCTACATTGCGCTGAATCCCTCTCTTTCTTTTTGTTTTGTTAGATTTCGATGCTATGATTATTTGCGCATATGTTTGCATTAGTTGTCTTTTTACAAATTTGAAGTTATCTATAATAATAGTGAAACTACACGTACCGGTAATGTTTATTTCCGGTTAATCTTCTTACGGTTGGTAAAGTAGGGATTTTATTTATATATTCTCTTTATGAATTTATGTGTGAAATTTTATTTGCATTTGGAAAACATTTCCTTTTTCTTTTATACATTTTTCAAAAATTTACTTTCGTGCATTCGCTATTGTGTATACTATGAAGTTTTCGTTTTACAATATTTTTATCGAAAAATAATATTTTATCGTATATTATATCGAAATATGTTTTGTTGAATTATCGCACGAATATACATATTCGATGATGACTTAGAGGTTTCGATTAACTTGGACATAAAGTTTCCTAGATAAAAGAATTTGTGTAATTTACACATTTTCAACCATTTGGTCTATTTCAGTCTTACGTTTATTTATGTACTTTAATTACTTTTAAGTTGTCTTTTTTATTAACCTCATTGGTTTTATGCAATTATAAAATCTTGGATACTCATTTTATTTTCCAAGTTTATTCTTGTATTTTGTAGTTAATTTTCAACTATTCTTGCTAGTCTTGTTGGGAGATAATTCTGATAATTTTACGTTTCTCATATTTTTAATAAAACTTATTCTTTTTATGACATAAGAATATTCGTGAAATAACATTATTGATTGTGCGTTTTGCACGGTCTATTTTGGAAAGTTTGATTCGCAACTACTAGCCGCGTCTTATTACGAAATGAAACCATCTTTGTTATTCATTTAATTTTGAGTTTTTTTTTTATCTCCTAAATCATCATTAGTATGTTTCGATTTTTATTGTTTATTATTCATTTCTGTGTAGTTATTTTCTTTTATCTCGTTTA
Organism: Rhimphoctona megacephalus; assembly: GCA_963989365.1. Classification (NCBI taxonomy): domain Eukaryota; kingdom Metazoa; phylum Arthropoda; class Insecta; order Hymenoptera; family Ichneumonidae; genus Rhimphoctona; species Rhimphoctona megacephalus. Next base: position 4,414,119 of record OZ022418.1, on the reverse strand, counting down.
CTTTTTTCCCCACTTGAATGTCATATTTGATGATTCCCTTATATATTTGTTCGTCACTATTGACCGTTTTTCTTAATTTTGTTCCTTTTTTTTATTTTTCCTTCAGTTTTTCTTTTCATTCATTCATTTTTCATTAATGAATTCCATTTTCTTTTAGTTTATTATGTTTCTTTATCCAAAAGTTGATTTTTTTCAAACGTTTTTTGTTTTTAAATACGTAGCATTTTTCTTAAATTTTTTCATTCGAAGCGCATTCGATTGCGTTTGTAGTGTCCTGTAGGTTTCAAGAAGGCTGTTTTCCATTTATCCGTCAGGATTTGGTGAAATCCAGAGGCAAGGTCAAGGGTGCTAAAATGCTTGGCTCGTTTCAACTGGTCCAATATCTCGGTGATATTAGACAGCGGGGTGAGTCAGCTTCCATCGCTTTTTTTAATGTATGCAAATCCTTCACTACTTTTTTGCAAACGGTTTCTTCGGCGTCAACCTTTTTTGGAACGATTAATAGTGGTTCGTTCCCAGAGCTTTTTCTTGAGCGTCTTATACCATATTCTAACGTTTCGTTTGCCTGATTTAGCATTTCCGATTGGTGTGTCTCAGGTGATCTGTACTGTCGAGTATTTATCGATACAGTTCCTTTTCTCGTATGTACATGCGTTTCCTCGCTAAATTCGTTTACGACTTTTTCCTTTTCCATGTTTGAGTACGCATGGTTTCCAATTTCCTTCTGAACTTTTATTCGTCTTACTTCCTTGTCTCTTGCATGTACCGCATTAATTTTTATTTCGTCTTTATCGTCCTTTTTTTGCTCCTTTTGGATTTCTTTCGTTTCTTTAGAGTCCCTTTTTTGCTCCTTTTTGATTTCTTTTATTTCTTTAGAGTCCTTTTTTGGCTTCTTTTTAATTCCTTTTATTTTTTTAGAGACCTTTTTCGGCTCCGTTTTAATTTTTTCTGTTTCTCTGGAGTCCTTTTGCGGCTCCTTTTTAATTTTTTCCATTATGAACCCTTTTTCCTGGGAGTTCCTAATAATTTTAGGGCTGCCATGCCCTTTCGTTTTGATAATATTCTCGATTAATTTTTCACTTGGCTTCGTTTTCTTGATGGAAATGCATCCTATGTTTAACATTGGCGATATTGCATGCAATACTGCGTTCGTTCCCTCCGACGCATTTATTAATGACTCGGTGTGCCCATAAATTTTGATATATTGACCACTTATTATGTCAACCTTATGTTTTCGCATGAAATCCATACCTATGATTCCATCAATTTCCATTGGAATAGAATCGTCAACTACGAAAAATCTATGGCGGATATTTACCGCAGGGGTTTCGATTACTAACTCCACTTTGCATAGAGCGTGGAATGTTTTTCCCCCAATTCCTTTTAATTCGACGGTTTCGTTGATTATCTCTGTGTCTCTATGGAGAACACTTTTTTTTATGAGGCAGCATTGCGCTCCTGTATCGGCCTATAGAGTAAGAACCGTATGAAATCGCTTGAGGCGATGATACATGAAAATCACTCGCCATACCCCCTGGGTTTACGACGTTTATTTCGCATAATTTTTTGGTTGGTTTTATACCACCTTTTTTGTGTGAGCCGGTAGTTCTCGTTGCTTTGTTATTGCTGACGCTTGCACTCCTATGCTCGGCTGTCGCGGTGAGAAGACTAAGGTTGAGTGAACCTATTGTTTGTTTCTCGTCATCTGTGTTCTCGTCAACAGCTGTTTGTCCTTCATTATTTCTTTGATCATTTTGACTGTTATTTCCCTGATTATCTCGATATCCATGATTTTGTCCTCTGTTGCCTTGATTTCCGCGATTTCGGTAATTCTGATTTCCGCGATTTCCCTGATTGAGATAATTTCCCTGGTTGTGATTATTATTATTATTTCGACCTGATCCTGAACTTCCTGAACCGTTATTCGTATTTCTATACCATCAATCGTCGTAGACGTGTCCCGGTCTTTTGCAGAAATTGCAATACATAGAGTTTATATTTTTTGTTGGAACGGGTAAATTATTTCGTGATTGTGACGAATTCCGACAATCTTTTGTTAAATGTCCTGATTTTTTACAGTTGTGACAGTATTCGTTTCGTTTTTCTGGATGGGTCTGCTTTGATACTGATTCATAACCCTGTATGATAGTTTCTTCGTTTTGCGCTCCTTTTATTGCGGCTTTGAGGGTTGGATAACCCCTAGTTTTTACGAGAACTTGCAATTCCTTTTTGAGTCCTCTTTGAAAATTTGTGAAAGCCATTTTTTTTTACATATCGTTCCACCGCTAATTTTTGTTCTAACGATGACTCATCTTCTTTGGCGGATTACAATCAAATAATGTTCCGTCACTTACATTAAGATGTTCGCTTGTTGCATGATGATTGTTGCTTGTAGCTTGTAGTCGTATTTCTTAAGGAGGTATTTTTCTTCCTTCCTTCCTTTCTTCCTTCCTTCTTTTGAGATTTTTGAATCTACGTTGATCGGTCTGCCTCTGGATGTGACGGCGGTCGGTTCCCAGTTGTCGAATTCGAATGGCCAATTCTTCCTTCGATGTATTGAGATGCTGACACAGATGTCGTCTCACTTTCGGCACTTTAGATATCTTTTGTTTCACCTCGTGATTGAGATTAATTTTTTGAGTTGTGGCAATCCCACCGCTGCCACCAATGTTGTGCCCGCGAAGACCGTCACGTGGGAACGAGTTATCGAGGACGGGTATTATGGGGATTATTGCCAATAATTGAGACAGAACTCCAACTCAATACTCTTAAACTAATTAACATAGGTTTATTGAAAAAGATTACAAAGTTGAGGTTTATTTGCCTCGAGACCAATCGTTCTGAATTTTGTCGTAGACTGTCTAATTTTGACTAGTTCTGACTTTTTTGAAAGTCCGAACATATTTTCCCTTTTTTCGTTTTATTTCGTATGAGTTTTTGGAATCGTAATCCCGTTTTTTATTACAAGTTTTTAAAGATTAGAATGATTTCTTACACCATTTTTTTCGTTTACTTTCTCATTAGCTTAATAATTATTTTTTATAAGTAATAAATAAAAGAAGTAATCCTCTTTTTAGATGTTTATAAGGCAAAAAACAAAAATAATTCAAAACTTTAAAACTTGCAATAAAAACCAGAATTCCGGTCTCGAAAACTTATAAGACAGAAAACGAAAAAAAATGGAATGAAGAACCATTTCGAACTTTAAAAACTTACAATAAAACGGAATTCTAATTTAAAACAATGTTAAGAAAGAAAACTTAAAAAAGAGACAAATTCGCAAGTGATAATGCGTGGATTAGGTCTACAGGGGATATCACGTCAGAAAAAAAACGTGCCTGATACTCTACCCTTGCGGCGGTGCAGAAAGAGGTTTTATTTTGAATGAAAATAATTTGATTATAATTGTATAGAAAGACTTTAAAAAAGTAAAAAAGAACGCCCAAGCATTAAAAGACCGCGACCTTAATTATAAAATGATCTTTCTATATTTTTATTATTACTTTAAAATTAATTTCATCATTATAAAATATAATTTCATCATAATAAAAAAAAATGAAATCAATTTTTAACATAGCCAAGAACAGTGAATTAAGTATGGATTTGTGCAGGGAATCATGTGCACCTTGAACGGTACCTGCTAATGGCTTTTGTCGTCTCAAAGGCTTCCAGAATAATTCTGCGAATATTAAGAGATTGTTATTCTGATTTTAGGCCAGCTAAGGACTATGAACGTACAACACAATTCCACAGAATATGATACAAAAAACAATTATATATAAAAGCATAAATACGCGTACGAATGCACGCATTGTATCCATATGTATATACCGTACAAATTCACTGCAAATATTACACACAAACTTGGCGTGCATGGTTTTCAAATGGAAGCTTGGGAAGACACAATTGATCGAGTATACTATCCAAATTAATACACAACTAGTTCTTCCATCGCCAGTGAAAGAAGTCCGATCCCTGGATAGATTAGGAGAGGCTCTGTTAATGATCTGATGAATGAAATAGATGACTGGGATCTATAGATGAAATGGATCAATGGAACGAATGGATAAACAAATTAACTAAATAGGAAAGATGAATGAATGAAATGAATGAATAGTTGATTGGCATATATCGATAAATGGATTGGAAGATTGAATCGATGAATCGATGGATGGATCGGATGAATCAAGGACTGTTTTGTATGAATAAAAGAAATGAACAATCAGATAAATGGATCGATGAATGAGATGCATGGCACGAATGGATAATCGTACCGGCTGAGTAGAATAGATGAGTTGGATAGATAAAGTCATTGTTGGGATAGACAGATGGATAGAAAAATGAATGGATGGGATAATAGAGACGTACACACGGAACTTCATGCATTTGTACGTCTTAATCCTCAACGAGTAGATAAGGATAACGGGTTTATTCGCATATGCGTCCCAATCTTTCCACGCATTCCATTCATCATCTCGTCTGCGTACGCTTATTTTTTAGACGTACGGGCGGACGATTGGATACTTGATTGGACATGAATACTTGACTTTGATGAATGAATTCAATGAATTCGATGAATGAATTCGATAAATGAAAACAAGTAAACGAATTGAAAGGTGTCCAGATGAGGGATGACAAAATGAAGAAGAAATAAAATGAGTAGGTATTTGAATTTTGAATTCGCTCTAGGTACAGACGAATGAAGCGTTCATTCGCCGAACTTACATTTGAAAACCATGCGCGCCAAGTTTGTGTGTAATCTTTGTAGTGAATTTGTGCGGTATATACGTATGAATACAACGCGTGCATTCGTACGCGTATTTGCGCTTTTATATATAATTGTCTTTTATATCATATTCTGTGGAATTGTGTTGTACGTTCATAGTCCTTAGCTAGCCTAAAATCAGAATAACAATCTCTTAATATTCGCAGAATTATTCTGGAAGCCTTTGAGATGACAAAAGCCATTAGCAGGTACCATTCAAGGTGTACATGATTCCCTGTACAAATCCGTAATTAATTCACTGTTCTTGGCTATGTTAAAAATTGATTTCATTTTTTTTTATTATGCGCAATAATGGTGAAATGAATTTTAAAGTAATAACAAAAATATAGAAATGTCATTTTATAATTAAGGTCGCGGTCTTTTAATGCTTGGCGTTCTTTTTTTACCTTTTCAAAGTTTTTTTATACTGATTTCACTTCTTTTTGAGAACCGTAATAATTATCAACTATTCTATAAAAGTAAACACTTTCTATCTTAATTGATAATTTTTCAGATGATTTGTTTGAAGTTAAGTAACTCTCCTTATATGACGAAAGAAATGTACACTACTGAACAGCAATTGTTGCCATCATTGACGGACAAAAACTGTTCATCTTCATGTGAAGTAAATTTATAACAGAGGTTGCGGTCTTTTAATACTTGGCGTTCCTTTTTTACTTTTTCAAAGTTTTGATATACGTATAATATGCGAATGAACGAACGAGAGAAGCATAAATACCAGCGATATTTGTCTTATTATCGATGTCACTACTGAAACGTTTCAGGTATTCCCGCTAAAGTTTTTAATTTGTATTTCTTTTGAAATCGAGTTCGTATTTTGGACTCTGTTTTGATGGGGAAATCTTTTATATTGTATTTTTTTTTTTTTTTTTTTATAAAGCCTCAGATGTCCGCTCATGGGTTATTGCAACCGGGACAGTTTCATCATCGGCTGGTAATAAAAATGAATTTTAAATTGACGATATGAAAAAAAGGAATTAAGATGACAAGTATGAAAAGGACATGCACTAGCGGAAGGCTAGCGGCACGTTATATTGATCTTATTTTCTTTTGAGTGATTAACGTTATTTTAGAGGCTTCGCCGGTCTCTTGCGGCCAATGAAACGTTTCGGGTATTCCCACTAAAGTTTTTAATTTTTATTTCTTTTGAAATCGAATATCCGAGGTCCGGATTCAAATTCCAATTCTAAGCTAGATTACAAAAAAAAATACTCCTCTCAGGAAGGAGTACTGAAGTACTGATCACTTATCATTTATCCCAATATTCCCAATCGTATTCCATACTCTTTATCGAGCAAAGATCATCATCATTAGAGGAAAGTAACAGCAGGCATGCGATATCCTTAGATAAAGTAGATGTGGCTTCGAATCTGTCAAATACAGATCAAGAAGCATCAGATATAGATAAGGAGAATGAGAGAGTGGATATCGAATGTGAAGAGGAAGATGATGAAGAGTATGTCATGCCTGGACATAAAAAACAAAAAATCCCTGAACCTTACACGCAGCAGGAATTGAACGATTTAATTAGAGATCTAGGGTTGCTGAAAGATAACGCAGAATATCTAGCTTCTTCGCTAAGAAAAAAAAATCTGTTCGTCAAGGGCACTAAAGTTGCCGTATATCGGGATAGAGAGAAGAAGTTTCGAGAATATTACTCTCAGGAGGAAAAACTGGTATACTGCAACGATGTAGAAGGATTGATCAATGAACTGAAGCCTCAATCTTATAAGGCAGACGAATGAAAACTGTTCCTTGATTCATCGAAGCGGAGTCTCAAAGGAGTTTTGCTTCACATAGGCAACTTTTATGCCCCGATACTGCTAGCCCATTCAGTGGTGCTAAAAGAAAGTTACGAAAACATTCAGAAGGTTCTAGAGAAGATCAATTACGTCGAACATAAGTGGCAGATCTGTGGCGATTTAGAAATACTGTCTATGATATTGGGCCAGCAGTCCGGCTTTACGAAATATCCCTGCTTCTTATGTCTATGGGATAGCAGGGATCGGAAAAACCATTACACGAACAAAGTATGGCCTAATAGAACAAATCTGAATTCTGGAGTACTCAACATCATCCAAAAACCTTTAGTAGAACCCAATAGAATCTTGCTACCCCCTTTGCATATTAAACTTGGGTTGATGAAGCTATTCGTGAAATCTTTGAACAAAGAGGGAGATTGTTTCATTTATTTACAACAGCAATTCCTGAACATTTCGGATGCTAAGTTGAAAGAGGGGATTCTCGATAGGCCACAAATAAGAAAGATGTTGAGAAGTGAAGTATTTGTTACGACAATGAACAACTCAGAGAGAGCCGCGTGGTGCAGTTTCAAAGAAGTCGTTGAGAATTTCTTAGGCAATAATAAAAGCCCGAATTACAAAGAAATCGTCAGGGAAATGGTTATCAACTACGGTAAACAAGGTTATTTGATGAATCTTAAATTGCACTTCCTACATTCCCACCTGGATGCATTTTTTAAAAACCTTGGCACCTACAGTGAAGAACAGGGAGAGCGTTTCCATTAAGATCTCAAAGAAATGGAACATCGATATTAGGGATGTTGGGATATTAATATGATATTAATATGATGGCAGATTTCTGTTGGATGTTGAAGAGGGAAACATCCAGGAACGGCATAAAATGCAAAAGAAATCCATTAAATAGGTCGTTTGACGAAAAAAAGGTGCGTTATAGCAAAAGGCGATAGACATTTTTAAGCGGTCCCAGATATTTTGGAGTGTTGTTGGTGGAATAATATCAGCTTTCGAAAGTATAAAATAGGTCGGTGAAAAAATTTACAGATATATATGTCTTAGAAGTATTCTTAACGTGTTGGCGTTAAAAAATGCTTTTTTTCGTAGTTTTCGCCAAATATACGGGTTTTGCAGGTCCTGGATCCGTGCTTTTTGGTTCCTACAGTGTTGATACTTATGACCTGATGTGAATATCTAAGTATAATGAAGCCAACGGGACCCTTCCAAAGCGATTTAGTTGGCGCTAAACGAGAATAATGGTCTGTTTACATCATTTTTTGAGGTTATCAAAAAAATGGTACACAGGATCTCAATTTTACCGTCGAATATTGATTCAGCAGCTCAAAATACGTAAGAAAAGTATAGTTGTATCCGCCGCACAACCAATTTTTTTTTGTGTGCCTGTTATTCCGGTGTCTTCGTAAAGAACACTCTTTTTTATAATGGAACATTGGGCTCCCGTGACGACCTTTACGGTGAGAACCGTATTTATTGTTTGCGGCGATAATACGTAGAAATCACTCGCCATGTCCCCTGAGTTTTTCGCGTTTATTTTGTAAATTTTGTTGGTTGGTTTTATACCACCTTTTTGTGTGAGTCTGTAGCTCTCGCTGCTTTGCTACTGCTGATGCTTGCATTCCGATGCTCGGCTGTCGCAGTGAGGAGACTAAGGTTGAGCGAACCGAGTGTTTTTTTCCCGTCACCCGCATTCTTATCTCTACCTGTTTGTTCTTGATTACTTTGATTACTATTATTCCTTCCTTGATTTCCACGATTTTGTCCTCGATTTCCTTGGTTTCCGTGATTTTGATAATTTTCATTTCCTTGATTTCACTGATTGCGATAATTTTGTCCCTGACTTCGTTGATTATTATTATTATAACTTCGTCCTTGTCCTGAACTTCCCGGCCCATTATTCCCATTTCTATGCCAGCAATCATCGTAGACGTGTCTCGGTCTTTTGCAGAAATTGTAATATATAGGGTTTATATTTTTTGTTGAAACGGGTAAATTATTTCGTCCGTTATTCGATACGGAACTTCTGCAATCTCGAGCTATATGACCCTTTTTATGGCATCTGTTGCAAATAACCTTGGCCTTGACGAAGATTTGGAATTCTTTCTTTATTCCTTTTTCGAAACTGGCTAGGACTAAATCCCGGACGTATTTTTCAATGGCTAATTTTTCGCTCAGCGTCGTTTGTTTTTTCGTGCACGCTTCAATCAAATCCATCATTAGAATCTCTAACCTTTGTCCAAATTCTAATACGTTTTCTTTAGGTTTTTGTTGGCAAATGCATAATTCGACTTGTAGAGCTCCTACGGTGCGACGCTCACCATATAATTCTAACATGATTTCTTTAAATGATTCAAAAGTTTCGATTTCTTTGTAACGGACGTCTTCTCTCGCTTTTCCAGCTAATTTTGTGATTAATATCGTTTCTAGCAAAAAGGGTTGATCTATTTCGTTAAGGGGTTATACGCAGTTGGAAATTTCAAAAATTCGATTTTTTTTATTGCATTTTCGGAATGTACATATATTTGAGTATATTCTCTGAAAAAATCAAATTGATCCAGCAAATATTCTTGGAGATACATGCATATTTGTAAGGACGCTCGGAGCGTTACAAAGCAGGCGCCCTAAAGACCGAAGTAGCAGTTGTTTTTATAACGCGCAATACCTGAGTTGACCCTTTTCATTGTATTTGCATACATAAAATGACAATGTAGAAGGTCTATTTTATGAGATCTAAATGTAGTCATTTCTTATACCAAAGTGAATTTCGTCAGTTGAAACAGCTCTGCCACGTTGTAAAGTCGTGCGTTCAGTTTATACTCTCTGTTCATAGTTTTGCATTTCAAAATGCCCCTCAAGTGTAGTAGAAAATGAAGAGCATCTGACAAGGTGCAAATATCAAGATCAAAAAAGAGAAAAAATATTTGTAATCCAGAAACAGCTGAAACCGATGAAAGTAGTTTCAGTGCGTCTGCGAGAAATTTAAAAAGACAGAAAGAGATCTTAGTTCCCCGCGATTCCTCTATTGAATATCGAATTTTTTATTTTATAATAGTGTTTGCAGCAATAAGTGAATACGTAAAATGTAAATCTTGTGATGGAGAAGTCAAATTTGAAACAGCTTCACAACGAGGACTTGGTTTTAAAATCGTTATACTGTGTGATAAGTGTGATGCTCGTACCATAAACTCCTGTCCCTTTATCAAACATTCTTATGAGATAAACAGATGATTTTTATTTGTCATGAGAACTCACGTATCAGGATTAAAAGATGCAGCTGAATTCTGTGGATTGATGGACATGCCAGCTTTTGTAATGCAAAATATTTATGACCTGATTATAACAAATATTCCCTCTTGTACAAAAATAGCCGCCGAGAAACTTTTCGAAAAAGCTTGTGCTGAAGAAAAAGATGCGACTTCTGAAAACCAAGGCGATGAAAATCATGAAGAATTGACAATATCTGGCGATGGAACCTGGAAAAAACGAGGATTTACTTCTTTATTCAGAGTAACATCATTGATCGGATATTATACGGGGGAAATTATCGATATTGTTGTGAAAAGTTCGTACTGCAAACAATGCGAACTTTGGAAATAGAAAAAGAATACTGAAGAGTACAATGAATGGTGTGATGGTCACAAAGATATTTGTTCTGCAAATCATAACGGTTCTTCAGGAAAAATGGAAGTCGATGCGGTCGTAGAAATGTTCAGGCGTTCAATGGAAAAATTTAACGTTCGTTACAAAAATTACATCGGTGATGGTGACTCTAAAACATCCTCTGGGATTTTAAAAGCTGCGCCTTACGGTGAAATTGAAGTGGTCAAGAAAGAATGTATTGGACATCTCCAAAAAAGAATGGGTTCACGACTCCGAGATTGTGTAAAAAAAATGCTGAAACTGTAGATAAAGGTGGGGAAAAAATACAAAAAAAAGTACTTGGTGGAAAAGGTAAGCTCACTGCTAAACTGATAGATAAGTTGACAGCTTATTATGGCTTGGCAATCAGGAGACACTGTGATTCCGTTGACAATATGTATAATGCAATATGGGCAACATATTACCATTACTGTTCAACGGATGAAAATTCTCAACATGAGAGGTGCCCGGTCGGAGCTGAGTCATGGTGTTATTGGCAGCGAGCGCGAGCTTCGAATACATTATCAACTTATAAACATGATTATCAGTCATTACCACGTGATGTTGCTGAAACTCTGTTTCCAATCTACACAGATCTCAGCAATGAAAAATTACTAGAAAGATGTGTTGGTAGTTTCACACAAAACAACAACGAAAGCTACAATCAGTTGATACGGAAAATAACTCCGAAAATAATTCCTTGTGGTTCAAAGATAGTGGAAATAGCAGCTTACATCGCAGCCGGTACGTTTAATGAAGGTACAACATCACTTTTATATTATATGAGTGCACTGGGACTATCAATTGGGCCCAATGCCCATGCCTATGCCAAAAAGGAGGATGCAGAGCGCGTCACGATCTCCGACTTGAGAGCGCATGGGAGCACGCGCGAGGGAAGAATGGTTCGCAGACAACAACAAATCGGAATATTAGAAGCTGCTGATGATGCAGAGGGTTCATCTTATGGCCCTGGCATAGATGACTCCATGTAAGTTGAAAAAAAAAAAATTGTAACGATGTGTAAACGACTTTGAAACTTTGAACGCGTTTTTCTCAAAACGGTGTCTTCAAAGTCGGTGAGCGCGATTTCTCAAAAACGGCACAACGGATCGACCTGTAATTTTAACACAACCTTCTCAGATATATTCTTCAGGTATTGATCGAAGGAATAAGATTTCCGATAATTATTTCTATTTTTCTTAAACAATTCAACGAAAAAATTTTGGTCGAAAATTCGAATTTTTTTTTTGGAGCCGCCATTTTGTCAGAAATCAAAATTTCGACTATTCCTTCGGTCAATTCCTAGATTTATCTATCCACTAATAGAATCTTTTTGGTTTTTTTTATTTTAGATCATCCAAACCGGAGATATCGTGCTCACCGCCAGACACCTTTTTAAGGAGGACCTCCAGGAGATCGTCTACAGGAGCAGTGTAAATCAATATTTTTGAAAATAAAAAATGCCGATATAAAGTTAAAAGCTACCACTACATTTATTAATACTTCTTGTACTTGCCAAATAAAATCCCTTTTCAAAAAAAATTCGTAAAGAAATGACTTTTTTTGGCCTTGCAACTGCGTATAACCCCTTAATGTGTCTGTTTGCTAGGCCAAAATAATCAATTAAATCGCGAATTTCCTCCGGTTTTGTGCTGTCGAAACAGGGTATAAGTGAACGCGCTTCTATGAGAGACATCGAGCCCCGAAGTCTGCGTGTAGAGTTACTAGATGTGTTTCCGGCAGGATTTTCATTAATACTATTATTATTATCGCGACTGTTACCGTTACTATTATCATTATTGCGGCTATTATTTAAATTATTTGTGCCGCTACCGCTGGCGGTCGCGGTTTCGTCTAAATTCACGGTTTCTACCATTGTTACTGTGGTAGGATTGAGAGTAGATTCGGCAAAAGGATTTTTTCGAGGGATTTCTGTGGGACTGAATTCGCTTTCTGACTCTGCAGCGTCTAAGTAATCGTCTTCAGAGGTGGAATTTTCTTTCCGTACGAATTTTAAATTTCTATTGAAAAATAAATCTAAGTATCGAGAGACTGTTTTCGCACCGGGTAATTTAAGACGGTCTACTAACTCGTCGTTCGACATATCAATATATTTATCGCTCTGGCTTTGGCGGATTATAAATTAAATAATGTTCCGTTACTTACAGTATGATTATCACTCGCATGTTGTTTGTTGTCCAGTTGAATTTTCTGTCGGGTCAGCTTTAATCGGTGAATCTGCGATGTTGATAGGTCGGCTACTAGATGAGCTTCCAAGTTGTCGAATTGAACAGCTAGATCCTCGTTTGATCTGTTTCTGGGATTGTTGGCTCAAATTTCTCGTCTGGTCGTTGGCTCTTTGGCCCTTTCTTCTTTCCGTTTGACCTCGTAGACGTGTATTGTTCTCGAGTTGTGGCAATCCCACCGCTGCCACCAATGTTGTGCCCGCGAAAACCGTCACGTGGGGACGAGTTATCGAGGACGGGTATTTTGGGATTATTTGCCCATGAATGAGCCGAAATTCCAACTCGATATTTAAAAACAAATTAACGTAAGTTTATCGAGAAAAGTGAAGTTAAAAAGGTGTACAAAGTCATTGAGATTGCCTTGCCTTGAGACCAATCGTTCTAGAATATGTCGTAGATTGTCGCAGACTGCCTGATTTGGGCAGTGTCGCTGCTTTTAATGATTCGTATAGTTTCCCCCAAATGGTATTAATTTTACCCCTACTATAATTTAATTGATTCTCGAACGTTCTCGAGCGATCGATGGCGTGATGCACCATCAGCTTCTTGGGGTAAGCTCGCTCGAAGTCGACAGAACCACGCGCGGCTTTCGATAAAAAAATGATGTTTTTGCAATTTATTTTATACTGGCTTATGTTGTCATGCGATGTAATTTTACTGAATTTTTAGTTCCTATATGGGGCATAACACAATATTACTAGTATCACTAGACAGCGTGTAGTGTAATGTACAATTTTTTGATGCAACGAAAAAATAAAATATTAATATCTGCAATACGCGTTCGGCTACAGATTTCCAAATAGTCACGATCGGAAGGAAAAAAAATAAATATACGTGAACGCGCAACGTTCTCAAAAATGCCGTAATTATTTAAATATTACGGAAACAATTTTTGAAAGTTTTCGAAAACTTTCCTCTTTTCAAAAACAGCGAGGAAACGCGGTCCTCGCTGTAAAGAGTCTTGGAGCGAACTCTCTTTTATAAATGTACTTGTCTCGAGTCGCCACCGCGACTCAAGATAACCATCTATCACAGGTGCATGGATATAAACTATTTGGAGAAAATTATGTAATTTCTTGTAGCACGCATTCCAGCTTACCAAAAACATCTCACCAGATTGGGAACAAACATTTCATTAACTGAACGTTACGGATAACTAATTATGACACCTGTACTGGAATTCATTACGAAACTTCTGAACAGAATAATGTAAGTACTATGCAAAAAATAGACAAATTCCCCAAAAAACAGCGAACCTCCGTTAAAATATTGAGACAAGAACATTTTTATGGAGCGTATAATATTCTAGTGAAAATTGTATCACTGACTTGGCTCCTCATATAAAGTTGTAAGAGACCCCCTATCCTCCAGAAGCTACCAAATAATTTCTAATCGCACAAAAACGTGACAATTTAATCTCCACAAAAACTTCAAAAACTCTATTTGAGATTGAATAAAACGATATTAACCAAATCGGAAACTGCTAAAGCATAATATGGCCAAGTATGCGGAAATTTCTTATGTTTTAGAAAATGTTAAAAAAATGTTGAAATACATTACAATCTTTCAATTAACGTAGTGATTTCGCAATAATCACGTTCAAAAGTTGTCTCTACAGTATATCTATGAAGGCTAGAATATAACTTACGGGATAATTTGTTAATGTTAGTTGTTTTATCTAAAAGGAATGTAAAAACATATAAAGTATTACAAAGAATGCCGAATAAGAAGCTGAATGTTTTTGAAATAACTACTTCAAATACATATACACTCCAAAATAAAATGGTCAAAATCCTGGTTTTTTTTTTTACAAATAACGTCATACGTTCATACGTTAAAAATAAAAATGATAACTGTAGAAAAGTTTTTAAGTTATCGTGAAAAATGTGACATTTTCAATATTTCCCATAAGAAACATATGTCGAACTGTGCAATCTCGGATAGGAGATATATCAAATCTGAAACCGTGAATCCTTTAAAAATTTTACACGTGGTCACATAATAGTGTTCGGAATGTGTCCTCCGAATGTTCAATGATTCTACAGAAAAACGCTTTGGCGAAATTACACCGTTAATGTCTGATATCAACACAAATTGGTCTGCGATTCTGAAGTATAGTTTGATTGATAACAATTGGATAAAACTTTACCATCGTATGTTGAGCAGAGACGCAAAAGGTACTCAGTCTATGAAGTTTTCAAATGGTTGCAACTAATTAAAATGCTATACATTTCACCGTTATGTTGATGCGGTTAAGTAACAAACTTTCAATGCTTAACAAAAAGTAGACAAACAAATATCAAAAAAACTTATTAAGTAAAACTATTAACTTAAATTTAAGTGGTCTAAAAATTTTTTTAGATAGTGCTCAAGCGACTTTTTGGTATTTTAAAATATTTTTTGTTGATAATCTCGGCATGAAAATTCTTTTGTTTATTCTCATAGCAGGAAGTGTCAGTGCTTGATAAAAGTGTTATTCGTTCAAAATTTGGACGCTCTGAAAAAATTTTAACACCTGCCACTAATAATTTTTTCACATTTTTTTTTTCAATTTTCGGCTAAAAATCACGAAACAATCGAATCTTTCACTACATTAGTTAATTTTTTATTTTCTCTCATAATAAGAGGTATAAGTATTTGATGAAAACATAATTTTCTTCAAGCATTAATGCTCCAAAAAGTTTTTTCAATTAGCTCAATCCATTGCTTTCCATTTTCTTGTGTATTCAATTAAAAATCATGATAAATGATAACAGAATGATTTCGAGCTATGCGTTAAAAAATATGTATTCTAGTATGTGGCATAAAAGAATTGAAAAACTTAATTCAGCATCCCACTAAACGGCTTTACATGAATTGCTATTTGCAGAACGCTGTTAAAAAAAATATACCCCAATGCCAGAAACTCTATAATCATTTCTTGGATGAAATTCCTGGTAGAATAGAGAAAAAAATAACGTCATAATAATTTATTCTTTTATGAACTACAAAACATTAATTTTGCTGAAATACGACGTACGATTCTTCTTACCATCCTATTTTGAAGATTTGGGCCACTTGTTATAGGCCAGCAAACCTGCACAACGTTTCGCAAACAAGCTCACATATTTTATTTCAGTACATTCTATACAATTAAAAATCTTTTCTTCCGTCCATTATATATTTATTATATTATGTTGAGTGTAAAAAAAAGTTCGATGTCAAAATATTGTTACAGTAACGTCCAAACAGAAACCATGCAATTCGCTTTTTTTCATCACTAATTTTTTCATTAACTTCTGCTTATACTTTCTCTGCTTCTAGGCTTAATCCTTCAAAGACACATGAGATAGATTCACCCCAACCTATTCGATCATTAATTAAAAAACCTTTCGTCTTTGTATCAGAGCTTCATAAATATTATTCGTTGAGATGTAAAATAATGCATTCAACGTTTTATCAAAGAGCTTTTCATTCAACGATTGAGTTTCGATTCGTCACCTGGTATTTATATTCCTGACCGTCTAACAAGTGTGAAAAATATGCGTGTGCTGTTTTGAAGTAAACAAGGTCATACGAACGTGTGCGATACAAACCGCGGTGCTGTTGAAGCTACAGCGCCATTGTTTGTTCCACTGTCCGTAAGTTTTCTTTTCGTGATCCAACGAATTGTTTCTAGTAGTTGTTGTAGTGAGGCACATGTCGATAAACGAAAAAAATGTAACGTGAAAAATGACTGCGCATTTTGACGATAGTAAGAGTCGTCAAATTTATTTAGTCAGGACGGAAATCGAAGAATTTGTGAAACGAAAATTACCCACAAATAGGGAAGCTTTGGGTCTATTTTTTTATTACCATCAAACTCTTAAATTTTCTATCTGAGAGAGTGCACAAAAAGTTATCGGGGAAATAAACAATATTTGGAGCGAAACCGGAATAGAAACGTCTCGACCTTGCGTCAATATTTAAAAAATCACAAAATTGCGCTTGGAATGGACGGCATTAAAAAAAAATCATTTACGGGAAAATCCAACTCAAACGTTGAATGAAAATGTCTTTCAAAAACAGTTGGATGCATTATTTGACATTGCAAAAAAAAATATTCACAACAGTCTCGCATAAAGACAAAAAGATTTTTTGATTGATCGACGAACAAATCGAAGAGAATCTATATCATGGATTACTAAAGAATCAAACTTGGAAACGGAGGAAATTTCAGCAAAAGTTAACAATGAAATTGGTAATAAAAATAAGTCGAATTAATTGGTTAAGAGCAACTATTTTTCAACTGCATCTTCGAAGAAAGCACGTAAGTTTGTAGATACTCGTATGCTATTATCTGGAATACGTGTTTTCAAACACATCTTTTGAAATTGTTCTATTTATTATTATCTTTCGACATGTTTTTTAGCTAGAAGTACAAGAAAATAAGAATCTGGTTAAGTTAGCTTAAAAAATGTTTTGAAGTAAAAAGTTTTGAGAAAATAGTCTCATCAAATATTTACGACTCTCGTTTTAATAGGAAGCCAAAAATTGATTTTTGTGGTTAAAAATTTGATTATCTCGTCATTTTTATCGAAAAATTGAAAAAAAATGCAGAAAAATTACTGAAGGCAGCTGTTCAAATTTTTTAAGAGTGATCAAATTTTGCACAAATCACGTTTTCATCAAGCACTAACACTTTCCGCTATGAGAGCAGAATAAAAAAAATTTCATGTC
Organism: Rhimphoctona megacephalus; assembly: GCA_963989365.1. Taxonomy (NCBI): domain Eukaryota; kingdom Metazoa; phylum Arthropoda; class Insecta; order Hymenoptera; family Ichneumonidae; genus Rhimphoctona; species Rhimphoctona megacephalus. The sequence goes on along the minus strand of OZ022418.1, from coordinate 4,396,975 downwards.
GTGATTTTCAACAAAAAATAGAAAAAAATGTGGAAAAGTCGCTTGAGCACGATCTAAAAATTTTTTTAGACCATTCAAATTTCGCAAAAAATAGTTTTTCATTATGTACTAATAATTTCCGTTGAGGCCCGCGAAAAAAAAAATATTGATTTTTTTTTAACCACCCTAATGCGGAGCTTATTAATATTTTATGAAATCTCCAAAAAATGTTGAAATATATTCCAGGGGTCTCCATTGGATTTTGATTAATTCGAAATCATTTGATAATTTTGTTTGGGGATTTGAAAAATTGTTTGAGGGCTTCATTATTTTTGGGAGGATTGAATTTGTTTCAGAACTTCTTGCAGACTTGAACACCTTTGGGTGAATAAAATAAATGAGATTATTTTTTTTGAGGCCTACGAATATGTACTAGTCTCAACCTTTTTATATATGTAAATTTTCAAAGTGCTGGCTACGTATTAGTTATGCTCCTTATTATGCGATAATAAAATTGAAAATCATTTGATAAAAGAGCAAACACCAATTCTTCAGTATAAACGTAAAAAATGTAAGAATATTCACTTTTTAATATAATTTCAATAACAGCTGATGTAGTTGCGAAATAAATATTTTTTAGTACAAAAGTATACATACAATGGTCATAAAACCATTCAAATAAAAAAAAAAATATTTCGTTGCTTAAAATTAAATTCAGAATTTTAGGAATGTTTTCCCTCTTAATTTTTTTTTCACGGGAAAATCTAAAGACACGTCAACTTTATTTTTTTTTCGCTCTTCAACATAGTGTTTGTTTTATAAAAATCGGATAATAATTTTTTGTTATACAAAATATTTTTGTATTTCAGTGAGTGGTTCACCCTCTTGCAATAAGGATGCATAAGGAGTTGGATATGTTAAATTGCTTATTCGACGTGAGGAACATTTTGCAATTGTCTTGGTTCAATCGGTTAACTGCTTCTATATGAAACAATGAACCAGCTACAAACCATGCCCAACTTTGAGGATTGATTTTACCCCTTAAAACCAATTTTGAGCCGATATAAGAAATACGTGTCACTTATTTTTGGATTAGGTACAACATATAAAAAATTATCGAAATCGCAGGGGTACACTAAAGTACCTTTCCTTGTCAGTGAAAATCGAACGAGGATAGGTGAACCGTGAAAGTTAGTAACACATTTTTAACAATCCTAGTAGATAAAATAAATCCCACAAGGGTCCTAAAACTCTTCCTAAAGCAAGGGTCCTAAAACATAAGGGACAAACCTGTTTCGTTGCGTTCTCAACGAAAGCAACATAACGAGCAGCGTTTATTCGGTTCGGTGGATCCTCGGATGACATTGGATTATTTGGTGAAAATTCTACGACAGCTGCTTTATAACTTTCGGATGTTGGAGTCGATTTCTGAAACATAGGAATATTATATTCAAATACCTGTACGTATGTCGGCCTTTCTCCTACGAACATGCATATTTCGTGTTTTGTCAATTCTTCGGCAAACGTTTCGGGAAACCCCGGAAGGTGCTCATTCGTATTTAATGAAATATAAATATTAAGGAATGAAAATAATTAAAATAAATCTTATCCTACGATCAATTTAAAGAATGAATGACACTGGTTTCTCAGACGAAAATTTTATTGGATCAGAATTCCGAAAAAAAATTTAGAAACGTCAACCATTTTTTAAGTTTCAAAAAAATTAACTTTCAGAAATAATGATTCTAAAAAGTCATTAACATATTTCTGAAACACAATATTCTTCGAAAAATAATTATTTTTTTATCATTACGTGAAATGAGGTAGGGAAATTTTCTAAATGCATGCGACTTTTAAAAGAATTTCCCTTTTCTTTTAAATTTCTCCAAAATTTTTTAAAACTCATACGAAATCACGAATTTTGCTCATGTTTTTTGTATAAATATTCAACATTATATAGCCACGTCCAATTGAAGGGCATCACTTGATTTTTTCGCGATCTCGGGCGTAGATCGACCGATTCGAAGAGAGTGAAATGATAATTTGTAGCAAATTTTGTTAGCTTTCGAACGAGCTTGGTCTCCTTTCGATCAGGCTCCAAGTGACCGATTGGCAGCGGAGTTTGTAAAAAAAGTGCGAAACTCGACGTCGTGTTGGCGAAAACCTGGCGTTTCCACAAAATTGGCATAGTAAGCGACGCGGCATCAGAAAGGGTATCTCTTGTCATAGAAAAATCGATCCCGCTATTTTCTGTACAACAATTCTAGACTAAATGATACCCCATAAAGTCTGTGACGATAATTTTTTATCGTCACTTAAAACAGCTGACTTTTGCTTCACCCGCTCGATGCTCCGGCCACGATACAACTTCGTAGGATCTATCAAAGACGAAAGAATTATTGTTATAATTTAATATTAATCGCATCCCGAACACTTTATTTATTTTGTTTATGGCGGGAATTGTTGGAGGAATGAGGAGGCCACAGGAGCGAAAAGAGCGACAACATCAGGGGCAAAAGAGTCGGAGAGAGAGAGAGAGTGAGATTTCAAATTTCAACGTCGACGTACTTCGAGCGAGGCTCGTACGCATTGAGCATACATGTGACATCAACACACACGCTCACTCACACCTTACCTGAAACATGAGAATTTTCGGGAATCTTTGAAAACATCACGATCTTCGTCGTAAAGTGATATCGGCTGTAATATCTTGTTGTTTCAGGGGAGTCGCAATTTTAGGTGACGTCGAATCCTAGTTGCAATAATCGAGGATACTCCCGTTGGATTTTTATTAGAATCTTTCTTATATCTTTTTCTCTTTATTATTCGCCGTCACTAACTTATTATTCGGGCTAGGAGTTATTTAACAATAAGAATACTTAAACAAATTATTCTCGTCAAATATTCAGAGCCCCGTCTAACGCCTGTAATTGGTTTAATTGTGACGAACCTGTCACAAAAGTTCGGGAAAATTCGGAAGGAAGAGAGTAGGAGGGGTGAGAGCCCACTGTCCAGCGAGAGACTCTCGATTTGAGGAGATTTTCGGTTAGCGTTGAGCGGGACATACATATCTAACGAAGCGGTAATTATTATACAATCTCTCTCCTTCTCGCTTTCCAAATCGGTCAGTGAACGTTAAGAAGTAAAATTGTAAAAGTGTTCGATCTCGCGAAACTCAGTAAATTCGGTCGCGGCGTCTTTACCTTCCGCTTTTCGCCTTAGTTAACATCTTTTATTTTTACCACGTGTTCGTAATGTCCTCGAAATAGTTTATGATATATATTCCGGGCAGAAGTAATATCGTGGTGGAATCCGAAGATCTCCCGATATTTCGCGTAATTAAATTAATTTCCGTTTATAATTATTTGTGCGAGTATACGAGAGTTTTCGGGAAAAACTGTGTAGTATAAGAGAGTAAAAATGGTGTGTGAAAGACCGGGGATACAATGTCGCGGTTCGTAGAATAAATAGTACGGCCGAGTCACCGACTAGCGGGTATTCGGTAATTTCGTGATCATCCATCTTTATTATATTTTATAAACGATTTTGATATCTTTTTGTTTCTTTCCGTGAGAAAATACGGGCTCGTTATAGAATGTAAGCGGAGAATTCCGGTCGTATGAGTGAGGAAATTAATGTGTGTGATCGCGAACATTCTCGTGTCTCGTTTTTCCCGTGTTATTGCTATTCTTAATTTGATATTCCAATAATTATTTGGTCTCACACGTGCGGAAGAAATTGGAACTCTGTTAATGTTTTTAAAGACAAATTGGTAAATAATTAAATTATAATTTTCATTTATTTTCTACCTTATACAGTGCTCAATTTTTCGTTATTTAATGACCCCGCCCATTCCGCTGCAGCAAAGCTGGTCAACGGCTCTTTCCTCTCTCTTGTATTGTGTCGCTTTGGCGACTGGCGCCCATAAATAAAAATATAAATTAAACAAAACAAGGGAGCGAAGTCGAGCTTTTGTGGCGTTGGAATTTTCCATCACAAGACAAAACCGTTTTTCGACGATATTTCGAGAACTAATCAGTTGATTTCGGCCAGATTTTGCAGGACATCATTTACAATGATCTCTTGTAACCTAGTGAGCTCGTCTCTTTCGGTTATGCTACTAAAATACAAATGTCGCCGAACGGTTTTCCAAAATGAATATGATTGAATTCAGCTTTACAGTCTGTCGCACATTGGAGCGGGCATTTCAACGACGAATAAACGCCCCTGATAATTCTGGAGATCTTACGAGAACAGGGGGATTTCACGATTTGAAAAAACGCATCCATTTTATCCATTTGAAAGTATGTGCTGAATGCGCTAAATCGATGTTTTTTCAAAACGCGAAATCAAACTTTTTCCGTAAGATCTCCGGGACTATCTGAAATGCTTTTTTTTCGTAGAAATGTCAGCTTCCATGTGATATAGGTTGCAAAGCCATATTCAATGATATTCATTTTGAAAAACCGAGCGGAACGTTTCAGTGCACAGCAGGGGTTCCCAGATATCTATCTCAGGAGCATATCCCGGAAGAGACAAATAGATCAGGTTGTGAGAGATTATAAACGATGATGTATCGTTAAATCTGGCCGAAATCAATTGATTATTCCCCGAGTTATCGTTCAAAAACGGTTTTAGCTTTAAGGCGGTCGTCTAGTGTGTCAAGTCAAAAAAATCATTCTTTCTTATAAATCACATCTAAAACATGTGTAGAAGACGTGGGTAAAAGGATTTTTCGAAATTCGAAGCCGTTGAAAAGTTACATCCGTAAACCGGAGCAGGTAAACGGAGCGCGCGATTACATACAATAACTTTCAAACGCGTTTTTCTCAAAACACGATTTTTTCAAATTGCTGTCATGATATCTCAAAAACTAGTTAATTGATTCTGCTCAAATTTATACAGCATCTTTAGTAAATATATAACTACAAGTTGAACTATACTAATTAAGATTGCTTCGTTAGTTTTCTTTTTACCAGCTAAATAGACCCAAAAAAGTGCGAAACATTGAATTTTTTTTCTAAAGCGTAAAAAAAAAATATTTTTTGGAATTCTGACTTTATTTTAGTTCCATGTAGAGCCCCAAGTCTCACAATTGGAATGGCGTTTGGTTTTTGATTTCAGATTAGCAGAACGGCCGGAATCATAACAGCAGTGGAGCACCTCTTTTTTTATATGTGTTCCTGTTGGGCAGTGTATCTCCAATTATATTCAATATATTGACTTCAAAAAATTCACAAAGTTTGTTTAAATGTTAATAAAAATGATATACAATTTATAAATTATTTTATTTTAATGGTTTGTAAAACAAAAATTCCCCAAAAAAGCATTAAAAAAACAGCCTTCACACTAGACGACCGCGTTAAGGGGGTATAACTCCGTCTAGACTTGTCTCACAGAAAATACCGGGGTGGTTTTTTTCACCGCAACAGATAACCTTTCTGATACCGTATCGCTTAATGAGTCAATTTTCTGGAAACGCTAAGTTTTCGACAACATCACGGCGTTGAATTTGGCACTTTTTCACAAACTCCGCTGCCAATCAATACCTTGGCGTCTGATCGGAACGAGACGAGGATTATTCGAAAGTTAACGAAATTTGCTAAATATGATTGTTCTGCTGTTCTCGAATCGGTCAATCCGCATCCGAGATCGCGAAAAAATCAAGTGATGCATTTCAATTGAATGTGACTGCATACGAAATTTCTCAGGCATTGAACGAATAGTTTTTCAATTACTGTTTCCAAAAATAAAATTCAAGGAGGTTGGAGTGATCCCATTGTGTCAAATGACAGTCCATTGAATTTTTTTTTATGAAACCTCAAAAGAAAGTATCTAAGATATAAACACTTTCTTTAGAAGCTATAGTATTATAAGATATATATTTTGAGTGTAAAATTAATCATTTTGATGTTATTATTATTATTACTTAAATAAGAAACAGGTTTATATCACTACCAACTTGATAATGAACAAAATCGTCTATTGTTAAAATAAAATAACTGCGTCCGTGAATTCTTTCAAGGTCATAGATTGAACCTTCGAGTCTGACTATTTATTTTAGTTTATATTTATATAAGTAGGTAAACAGAGCGGATTCTAACCCAAGTCCTCCGAGGGGGGTGCGGGGACGGGGGAACAGCGGGGATGACGTCACGCGGGGGAGGGACCTAGGTAGCGGGGCCAGTGGGAGGGGGGCAAGTCGGGATTGAGGGGAAGAGGATCTAAGGTGAGGGGTGTGTGGGAAGAAGGGGGAAGGGATTTAGAGACTCATAAGTTGGAGAGAGATGATGAGATGGGAAGGATAGTAAGTGGGAAAGGGATGGTGAGATGGTGAGATGGGAAGGATAGTGAGTGTGAAAGAGATAGTGAGATGTTAAACATAGTGAGTAGAAGAGAGATGGTTCTATGTGAAGGATAGTGAGTGAGAGAGAGACACTTAGATATAAGGTGTAGTAAGTGGAAGAGAGATGGTTACATGTAGAAGAACAGTGAGCGGGAACGAGATGGTGAGATTAAAAGAATAGTGAGTGTGAAAGAGATGGTGAGATGTTAAGCATAGTGGGTGGGAGAGAAAGATACTTAAATGTAAGGTGTAGTAATTGGAAGAGAGATGGGTACAAGTGGATGAATAGTGAGTGGGAGAGAGATGTTTAGATATAAGGGATTGTAAGTAGGAGAGATGGTCCGATGTGAAGGATAATGAGTGAGAGTGGAACGGTTAGATGTATGGGATGGTAAGTGGGAGAGAGAGAGTTGGATGTAAAAGAACGGTGAGTGGGAAAGATTGTTACATGAATGGGATAGTAGGTGGGGGAGAGATAGCTAGATGTAAGAAGAACAGTGAGTGCGAGACAGATGGTTAAATATAACGCAAGGTAAGTGGGAGGGAGATAGGTAGATAGGAAGGATAGCGTATATATGCCCTTATTTAATGATTTGAGGAAGCGTCTAAGCAAGGGCGGTAACACCAACAATTTTTTTTTATCATAAGTAAAATGCATGCTGTCAAAGGGAAGAGGTGGATTTTGAAATTTTCATCAGATGAGCAGTTTATAAGTTGACGTCGAGATGGATAGATGTGCCAGCATGTATACAATCCACCCAATAAAAAATCCATTGGATTTGACTAAAAACGAACTTGCATCAAATCCTAAAGCTTTGCTTATAAAATATTATGGTAAATTTGTTACTATTCTGTGGGATCGTTTACCAGAGCATTTGCAATGAGATAATGAAATACAGTCATATTGTAGATGTTATGATCATTTTAATCCACCATGGGAGGTGGATCACGTTGATACCACTGGACCTATGCATCGAGATTGTAAAGAATGTCATATGATGGAACAACTAGTGCATATGTATGCGATTCAACGCACCAAGGATCCCCGCGAATTGACGACAAGTGAACTTCAGATTATATCACCAACTGCATTTAAAAAATATTTTAGTGAATTCACAGATATTCTTTGGGATCGTTTACCAAAATATTACCAATGTGACAGTGAAATTATATCATATCGTCTATGTTATGAACATCTGAATACGCTCATTTTCAATGAGCGTATTCAGATCGCTCATTTTCAATGAGCGATCACGTCGATGTTCCCATACCCCAACGTCGAAATTGTCGGCAATGTCAGGAAAAGCGTGCTTGAACCTGTTTAGTGTGATCACAGAGTAGGGAGATTGAGTAAGGGGGGCGGGGGGGGGGGGGGGGGTAACGTGTTTCAACTTGTTCAGGATGCACGCTGCATTGGATGATGTAACCAAGAAGATCGACTCCAAGTAACGTGTTGGTACACGTTAGGTTTAGGGTGTCTGGATGGGGTGAGGACAGAGAATCGTCAAGAAGGAATCGAGTGCATCATTCGACAATAGTGCGAGTTCCAAGTCAGACGCAAACTTCGAAACTTACTCAAAAACCTTCATTACTCTGAAAAAAAATACTGTGAAAAAATGGCTTTCGATATGGTCAACAAAGTCGCCATGTTGGAAGGTTACAATACAAATAAATTGAACGAACTGAAGCTTGAGAAAGATTATCCGATCTACGATATACGAGTTGTGCAAACCAAATTTGGAAAAAGATATCTGGCCGACATCATGGGTGAATTCACAGTTTTTCTACCATCGAGGATTGTGAAACTTTTCGATCAAAACGAGAACGTATTCAAGCAGATGTTGGATGCTGCACATCAAAAACACCTCTACATGGAATATTTTGATGGAGACGGGAACAAAATCGAGTTCAAGTGCCTTCAAAACTCTTCGTTATAAAAATGAAAAATATTGTGAAAATAAAAAAGTTTCAATAAGTTCATCGTTGTAAGAGAAAAAATAATTATAAAAATGTAATGTATGATGATCATCGATGTACAAAACTGTAATGTGAGAAAAGAGGAGGATTGGTGTGTTCAATGAATAAAAAAAAGAAAAACAATGTATACTTTATAAATGTCGTTTTTATTGAAAAATTCCCCTGTTACATAGTGCATGATAGACAAACAACCAACTTTTTAGAGATTTTACATTGGCCATGGCACAGTTATATTTCGAATCGAGAGGGTGGTGGTGGGGGCAATCAGGACGAATTTTCGGCAACTTCCGCAGCGATGGACAGTTGTTGTGTCCGCGAAGACCGTCGCGAAGGGACGAGTTATCGAGGACGAGTAGTTAAGGGATTAAGGCCAAGAGAATGAACTCAAACTCAATACTTTTCTAACAAGTTAACAATAAGTTTATTTAAGAAGTTATAAATTCGAGGTTTAATAGCCTCGAGACCAATCGTTCGGATTTTCGTCAAAGACTGCCGATTTTCGGTTAATCGTTACTTTTATTGATTCGCTTGGTTTTCCCCACTTATTTGATTATGGCGTGATTAGTTTCTAGAAGTTTCGATGGTGACTTTCGAGGGTCGATGTACTCAAAGGAATGTGCAGTTTAGCAATTATGCTGAGCGGTGCTTCAATGCTTTCGCCATTCGCTTTATTTTATGAGTGCTATTTTGGGGCACAACATCCCTCCCCCCTTAAGGAGACGAAATTTATTTCGGCTACTATTGCACGAATTAAAATAAACAAAATTTTGAATGGTCTCTTGGCTGTACAATTTTCATTCTTATAGTTGATTAAGTTATTCTGTTCATACATATGTTTGTAGTTAAAGTGTACCTTTCTTTTTGCTTCTTGTGGTACCTTTTTTACAACAATTCTTTCTTTATTAGGGCTTGTGCTTAATTGATCCATTGATCTTGATCTTGAGACAAATGTCGGAGCTAATTCTATGTCATTACTTGCTTGTATTAGTCGAATGCGTTGGCAATGTTTTGCCTTAAAAATTGCTAAAATGATTATTATAATTGTTATCAACGTTAATGCAATGGCACTTAGAGAATAATTTCCGATTATGTGATAAGGATGTGTCCATATTTCAGGTTGTTCTTCTAGCTTTGTTTGTAGGGTCTCGATTCGTTCGCCTAAAGCATTTGTATCTAATGGATTTGTTATTATTTTTGATGGTATGCTGTAATTAAATATTGGGTGGTTAACGTTTACATTTCCTATCGGGTTTGTTAAGTTATACAGTGGTACAAATGTTATGAATTCGTTTTGTTTAATTTCTCTTATAGATAACAATTGGTAATTCGTAGATGTGACGGAACATTCTCCGTCCAAAGCCAGTTGTTGTGCCCCAAAATAGCACTCATAAAATAAAGCGAATGGCGAAAGCATTGAAGCACCGCTCAGCATAATTGCTAAACTGCACATTCCTTTGAGTACATCGACCCTCGAAAGTCACCATCGAAACTTCTAGAAACTAATCACGCCATAATCAAATAAGTGGGGAAAACCAAGCGAATCAATAAAAGTAACGACTAACCGAAAATCGGCAGTCTTTGACGAAACTCCGAACGATTGGTCTCGAGGCTATTAAACCACGAATTTATAACTTCTTAAATAAACTTATTGTTAACTTGTTAGAAAAGTATTGAGTTTGAGTTCATTCTCTTGGCCTTAATCCCTTAACTACTCGTCCTCGATAACACGTCCCTTCGCGACGGTCTTCGCGGGCACAACATTGGTGGCAGCGGTGGGATTGCCACAACTCAAGAAATCCAACACGTCTACAAAGGTGAAACGGAAGAAAACCAAATTGCTGAGGAGGACCGATAATTCTAGAAAAGTCGATAAATCGAATGGACGTTCGATTACCGATCATCGCATCCAAGGCAGACCGATCTACGTCAAGATTCAACCCCAAAATACGATTGGAACAGGAGCGGAGGAAGTTCAACACGACAACGAATTTCAACATCATGTTAGCGATCATCTTACTGTAAGTGACGGAACATTAACTAATAAAATTGTAATCCGCCAAAGCCAGATCGTACAGATATTTATATGTCAGACGACGAGTACGCCGAACGTCTCAAATTACCGGGTGTTAGCACCATTTCGCGATCTCTCAATTCATTTTTCGACGATAAACTCGATTATACTCGCGAAAAAGGTAGCGAAATCGCCTCTCGAAGTAAAAGGCGACGAAGTAGTATCCAAGCATTAAACCGATCTCCTAAATCAGATAACGATTATTTAGACGCGGAAAGTACTCCCGAAAATTCTGTATTAGAGTCCACTTCTGACCCTTTTGCATCAACAATGGTTGAAACAGTGAATTTAGATCAAACGGGAGATAGTCCAAACTCAGGAAATCCCGGAAATAGTAGAAATAATAATCCCGGAAATAATGGAAATAATAATCCCGGAAATAGTAGAAATAATAATCCCGGAAATAATGGAAATAATAATCCCGAAAATAATGGCGAAAATAACGGAGTAAATAACTCTCAAAATTTCCCTCCTAATCACAATCGTAGTAACAGACTTTGAGGCACAATGTCTCTTAAAGAAGCGCGTACCTTAATTCCTCGATTCGACGGTACTAAACCGGAAGAAGCTCATGAACTATTAGATGCATTTTCTCATGCAAATGAACTGATCAATGAAGAAGATCAAGAAATTTTATTAGAAACCGTTTTAAAAGTAAAACTAGTAGGAAAAGCTAGAGCTGAAATTAAATATAAAACAATTCCAGATTTCGAAACTTTCAAAACAATTTTGTTAAAATCATTTTGCGGTACTAGAACAGTAGGAGCTTTGCAATCTGAATTATATGCGAGTAGGCAAAAATACGACGAATCTGTAAAAGAATTTGGAAGAAGAATAGAAGATTTGATGATGGATTTAATCGAAGCTAGTATCCGAGAACAAACAACAGAAATTGGCCAAATGGCTATTGAACAATATGTCCGTGGATTAGCCCTTTCAAGTTTTCAAGAAGGACTTAAAAAAGATTACCAAACAATCATTAAAGCACAACGTTATCCAACTCTAAGTGAAGCAATCACAGCCGCTATAGGTGAGGAAAAAATACAACAAGGACATAAAGAATCCGGAAACAGAAGTGGTCCAATTACTTGTAATAAATGCAACAAAAGAGGTCACATCGCGCGAGATTGTAGAAGCTCAGAACAAGGAAATGGACAAAATAGCTTGCCAGTTCCTACCAGAAATATGTACACTTTATTTTGCAATTTTTGCAAAAAACCTGGTCATGTTTACGACGATTGCTGGTATAGAAATGGGAATAACGGTCCAGGAAATTCTGGACAAGGTGGAAATAATAATATTAATCACAACCAGGGAAATTATCTCAATCAGGAAAATCGCGGAAATCAGAATTACCGAAATCGCGGAAATCAAGGCAACAGAGGACAAAATCATGGATATCAAGGACAAACAGGTGTTGACGAGAATATAGATGACGAAAAGAAAACACTCGGTTCACTCAACCGTAGTACCCTCATAGCGACAGCCGCGCGAAAGAATGCGAGCGTCAGCAAAAGTGGAGTAGCGAGAGCTACAGGTTCACACAAAAAAGGTGGTATAAAACCAACCAAAAAATTATGCGAAATAAACGTCGTAAACCCAGGGGGTATAGCGAGCGACTTTCATGTATCATCGCCTCAAGCGATAAATACGGTTCTTACTCTAAAGGCCGATACAGGAGCGCAATGCTGCCTCATAAAAAAAAGTGTTCTCCATAGAGACACAGAGATAATCGACGAAACCGTCGAATTAAAAGGAATTGGGGGAAAAACATTCCACGCTCTATGCAAAGTGGAGTTAGTAATCGAAACCCCCGCGGTAAATATCCGCCACGGATTTTTCGTAGTTGACGATTCTATCCCAATGGGAATTGATGGAATCATGGGCATGGATTTCATGCGGAAACACAAGGTAGACATAATAAGTGGTCAATATATAAAAATTTATGGTCACACCGAGTTATTAATAAACGCGTCGGAGGAAACGAACACGGTATCACATATAACGTCGCCAACGCTAAACGTAGGATGCTTCGTCATCACAAAAATAAAGCCAAGCAAAAACTTAAGCGAGAATATTATCAAAACGGAAGGGCATGCCAGTCCTAAAATTATCAGGAACTCACAGGAAAAAGGGTTCATAACAGAACAAATTCAAAAAGAGCCAAAAAACGACTCCAACGAAATTGAAAAGATTAAAGAAGAATCAGAAAAATGTTCTAGAAAAATGGAAAAATTTGAAAAAGAGCCAAAAAAGAATTTTGAGCAAGTAAAAAAAATTAATGCGACACACGCACGTAAGAAAAAAGAAAGACAAACGAACGTTTGGAAAGAAAGTCGAAACAGTGGATACTCCAGCATGGATCAACGTAAAATCATAAATGAATTTAGCGAGGAATACGCCGATGTATTTGATTTCAAAAGAAAAGCCATCAGGTGTGAAAACTTTGTTGAAAACCTTATCTGCAAGAGAAAAGGAACTGTACCCATAAATATTGAACAGAACAGACCACCTGAGATACAAATCAGAAGTGATGACTCGAGTAAAAGAAATATTCAAAGACAGCGTAATACATCGAAGGAAAGGCCTACGGAACTCACTACTACTGACCGTTCCGAAAAAGGATGACATCGAAGGAAAAGTTTTGTCATAGAAAAAAAAAAACAACAAAATGATTTTAGTCAAAAAAAAAAAACAAATTAAATTAAACTTACAGGGAATATAATGAAAAAAAAGAGTGAATGAATAAAACTTCAGCAAAATAGCGAATAAAGAAAGAAATAAATAATGAGATAAAGTAAAACAATTCACATTTACGCATGTATATGAACACGTGAAAAAAAAAAAAAATAATAATAATAATAATAAATAAATACAAAAGTACAAGAAAAATAGAATAAAATTCAATATCGAAAAACAGGGCAAAATTAGTCAAACAAATAGGAACACTATTGTAACGAAATAAGTGCTCAAGTTTATGAAAAATATTTTATTAAAAGGTAAATGAAATATAGAATAATTATATGAACAAAAAAAAAAATGATAAAGCAAAATAAATAAATAAACAAAAATGATGTTACAATATAAAACGAAATCGAACAAAATAAATCCACATGCTATTCAGATGAAATAAAATGTTTATTTACCAATTTATTATGAATGGAAAACATAATTGAAAATAATCAATATTGAAGCTCATGACAAAATTGATAAAAATACAATTAACCATTCATTTACAGCAAACATCCAGAAATCAAATTTAAAAAAATATCTCAACAACGAACTATATATGAAAACATAAACGCAATTGCAAATACAAGTGAATCTTTCCTACAAGACGTAGATCAATTTGCAAATTTTTAATAGAAATTTATAAGGGAACAATGAACCCGACAGTAATATCGCCCCAACAACTGGCTAATTTTCTATCAAAAGCCACACCTTACATTCCAAAAGGATTAAATTTCCCAACCAATTTAAAAAGTAGTGAAATGACTAGCTTGTTAAAAACTGCAGAAATCACTAGTTACATCGCTAAATTACGATTTGTATTGGTTATCAAATTCCCTCTAATAGAAAAAACAGTGCTAAAAATAAACAAAGTATATCCATTACCAACCAGAGCAAATAATAATCAATTTCAATTCATAGAAACAACGAAAAGATTTATAATAGTCGATAACTATAAAAGTACATACTTAACACTTTCTGAAGAAGAACTGAACAAATCTAAAAAAGTAGACACAACGTATTACTATAAACCTGAACAATCGCTACAGATACTGCGAGATAACACCCCTTGCGAAATAGCTATATATCTAGGAAACAATCCAAAAGAACTATCCTGTAAAAAGAGAATGGTAAAACTAGAAAAAACACTGATTATCGCACTAGAGCAGAGAGGAAGATGGCTATTTGTAGCCCCAAAAATAGAAAGTATAAGAATCGATTGTAAAAACAAAACTACAGTACACCCAACAATCTACGATACTGGTTTACTGGCTTTGGACGGAGAATGTTCCGTCACATCTACGAATTACCAATTGTTATCTATAAGAGAAATTAAACAAAACGAATTCATAACATTTGTACCACTGTATAACTTAACAAACCCGATAGGAAATGTAAACGTTAACCACCCAATATTTAATTACAGCATACCATCAAAAATAATAACAAATCCATTAGATACAAACGCTTTAGGCGAACGAATCGAGACCCTACAAACAAAGCTAGAAGAACAACCTGAAATATGGACACATCCTTATCACATAATCGGAAATTATTCTCTAAGTGCCATTGCATTAACGTTGATAACAATTATAATAATCATTTTAGCAATTTTTAAGGCAAAACATTGCCAACGCATTCGACTAATACAAGCAAGTAATGACATAGAATTAGCTCCGACATTTGTCTCAAGATCAAGATCAATGGATCAATTAAGCACAAGCCCTAATAAAGAAAGAATTGTTGTAAAAAAAAGGTACCACAAGAAGCAAAAAGAAAGGTACACTTTAACTACAAACATATGTATGAACAGAATAACTTAATCAACTATAAGAATGAAAATTGTACAGCCAAGAGACCATTCAAAATTTTGTTTATTTTAATTCGTGCAATAGTAGCCGAGATAAATTTCGTCTCCTTAAGGGGGGAGGATTGTTGTGCCCCAAAATAGCACTCATAAAATAAAGCGAATGGCGAAAGCATTGAAGCACCGCTCAGCATAATTGCTAAACTGCACATTCCTTTGAGTACATCGACCCTCGAAAGTCACCATCGAAACTTCTAGAAACTAATCACGCCATAATCAAATAAGTGGGGAAAACCAAGCGAATCAATAAAAATAACGACTAACCGAAAATCGGCAGTCTTTGACGAAACTCCGAACGATTGGTCTCGAGGCTATTAAACCTCGAATTTATAACTTCTTAAATAAACTTATTGTTAACTTGTTAGAAAAGTATTGAGTTTGAGTTCATTCTCTTGGCCTTAATCCCTTAACTACTCGTCCTCGATAACACGTCCCTTCGCGACGGTCTTCGCGGGCACAACACAGTAAACCAGTATCGTAGATTGTTGGGTGTACTGTAGTTTTGTTTTTTACAATCGATTCTTATACTTTCTATTTTTGGGGCTACAAATAGCCATCTTCCTCTCTGCTCTAGTGCGATAATCAGTGTTTTTTTCTAGTTTTACCATTCTCTTTTTACAGGATAGTTCTTTTGGATTGTTTCCTAGATATATAGCTATTTCGCAAGGGGTGTTATCTCGCAGTATCTGTAGCGATTGTTCAGGTTTATAGTAATACCTTGAGTCTACTTTTTTAGATTTGTTCAGTTCTTATGTACTTTTACAGTTATCGACTATTATAAATCTTTTCGTTG
Organism: Rhimphoctona megacephalus; assembly: GCA_963989365.1. Classification (NCBI taxonomy): domain Eukaryota; kingdom Metazoa; phylum Arthropoda; class Insecta; order Hymenoptera; family Ichneumonidae; genus Rhimphoctona; species Rhimphoctona megacephalus. Next base: position 4,381,212 of record OZ022418.1, on the reverse strand, counting down.
TTTCTATGAATTGAAATTGATTATTATTTGCTCTGGTTGGTAATGGATATACTTTGTTTATTTTTAGCACTGTTTTTTCTATTAGAGGGAAATTGATAACCAATACAAATCGTAATTTAGCGGTGTAACTAGTGATTTCTGCAGTTTTTAACAAGCTAGTCATTTCACTACTTTTTAAATTGGTTGGGAAATTTAATCCTTTTGGAATGTAAGGTGTGGCTTTTGATAGAAAATTAGCCAGTTGTTGGGGCGATATTACTATCGGGTTCATTGTTCCCTTATAAATTTCTATTAAAAATTTGCAAATTGATCTACGTCTTGTAGGAAAGATTCACTTGTATTTGCAATTGCGTTTATGTTTTCATATATAGTTCGTTGTTGAGATATTTTTTTAAATTTGATTTCTGGATGTTTGCTGTAAATGAATGGTTAATTGTATTTTTATCAATTTTGTCATGAGCTTCAATATTGATTATTTTCAATTATGTTTTCCATTCATAATAAATTGGTAAATAAACATTTTATTTCATCTGGATAGCATGTGGATTTATTTTGTTCGATTTCGTTTTATATTGTAACATCATTTTTGTTTATTTATTTATTTTGCTTTATCATTATTTTTGTTCATATAATTATTCTATATTTCATTTACCTTTTAATAAAATATTTTTCATAAACTTGAGCACTTATTTCGTTACAATAGTGTTCCTATTTGTTTGACTAATTTTGCCCTGTTTTTCGATATTGAATTTTATTCTATTTTTCTTGTACTTTTGTATTTATTTATTATTATTATTATTAATTTTTTTTTTTTTTTTTTTCACGTGTTCATATACATGCGTAAATGTGAATTGTTTTACTTTATCTCATTATTTATTTCTTTCTTTATTCGCTATTTTGCTGAAGTTTTATTCATTCACTCTTTTTTTTTTCATTATATTCCCTGTAAGTTTAATTTAATTTGTTTTTTTTTTGACTAAAATCATTTTGTTATTTTTTTTTTTTTTTCTATGACAAAACTTTTCCTTCGATGTCATCCTTTTTCGGAACGGTCAGTAGTAGTGAGTTCCGTAGGCCTTTCCTTCGATGTATTACGCTGTCTTTGAATATTTCTTTTACTCGAGTCGTCACTTCTGATTTGTATCTCAGGTGGTCTGTTCTGTTCAATATTTATGGGTACAGTTCCTTTTCTCTTGCAGATAAGGTTTTCAACAAAGTTTTCACACCTGATGGCTTTTCTCTTGAAATCAAATACATCGGCGTATTCCTCGCTAAATTCATTTATGATTTTACGTTGATCCATGCTGGAGTATCCACTGTTTCGACTTGCTTTCCAAACGTTCGTTTGTCTTTCTTTTTTCTTACGTACGTGTGTCGCATTAATTTTTTTTACTTGCTCAAAATTCTTTTGTGGCTCTTTTTCAAATTTTTCCATTTTTCTAGAACATTTTTCTGATTCTTCTTTAATCTTTTCAATTTCGTTGGAGTCGTTTTTTGGCTCTTTTTGAATTTGTTCTGTTTCTTTGGAGTCCTTTACTGGCTTTTCCTTAATAATTTTCTTGTCGAACTTTCTTGTCGTTTCATACACTTTTTTACTCACTTTTTCAATTGGCTTTACTACTTTCATGGCGGTGATGCATCCTACGCTTAAAATCGGTAATTTTGCATATGACATTACTTTTGAGTGCGGTGGCACTATTATTTTTTCTGATGCATCTATTAACGGCTCCATGTGACCGTAGATTTTGATATATTGACCACCTAATATATCAACTTTGTGCTTTCTTATGAAATCGAGTCCTAGCATTCCGTCTGTTTTAATAGAATCGTCATTGTCGACGACAAAAAATTCGTGACGTACATTGACGGCGGGTGTTTCGATTTCTAACATTACCTTACATAAAGCGTTAAATGTTTTTCCTTCTATTCCTGTTAATTCGATTGTTTCATCAATTATTTCGGTTTCTTCTCGGAGAGCATTTCTTTTTATGATGCAACATTGAGCTCCCGTGTCAGCTTTCAAAAGAAAGGCTGAATTTTTTGCTTGCGCTGAATTTATGTAAAAATCACTAGCCATGCCCCAGGAATGAATAGTATTTATTTCCAATTTTCTTGGAATTTTTTCCTTATCGTTTGTGGATGAGCCTGCAGTTCTCTTGGCCTCCGGACTGCTGACGTATAAATTCTTTCGCTCGGCCGTCTTATTAGTAAGAAGACTGAGGTTTAATGACCCGATTGTTTTCTTTTGCTGTCCGTTTCCTTCGCCCGATTGATTTTAATTATTTTGGCTATTATTTGGTTGTGCATTTTGATCTGAACCTCCTGGTTCGTTGTTCCATTGATTCTGTTTTAATCTTTTTCGACAATCCTCGTAAAGATGTCCTGGGTTTTTACAGTAATTGCAAAATATGACATTTCTTGTTGGAGTTGGCAAATTATATTGTCCATTCGATGAATTCGACCTCCAACAATCTCTGGTCCAATGACCGAATTTTTTACATTTATTACAATAAACATTACACCTATCTATTTGCGTTTGTCTTGACAGCGATTCGTTTTCTTGTTGAATCGTCTTTTCATTATGTGCTCATTTTACTACAGCTTTTAAATTTGGGTCGAGCTTCTTCGATATATTCTTTTTGGATGAGCGTGTAGCTTCCGCTGCCTTACAATTGCTGACGCTTGCATTCTTATGCTCGGCTGTCACCGTGAGTAGGTTGAGTGAACCTATCGTTTTTCTTTCGTTACCTACATTTTTGTCTTCAGATAATTGTCCTTGATTATTTTGATTTATTTCTTGACTACTTTCTTGATTTTCTTGATTTCCCTGATTTTTTTGATATCGGTAATTTCTTCGATTATGATAGTTTCGTCCCGACCATGAACCTTCTTGTCCATTATTTCTGTTTCTTCTATTCCAGCAATCGTCGTAAACATGACCAGGTTTTTTGCAAAAATTGCAAAATAAAGTGTGCATATTTCTGGTAGGAACTGGCAAGCTATTTTGTCCATTTTCTTGTTCTGAGCTTCTACAATCTCGCGCGATGTGACCTCTTTTGTTGCATTTATTACAAGTAATTGGACCACTTCTGTTTCCGGATTCTTTATGTCCTTGTTGTATTTTTTCCACATCTATAGCGGCTGTGATTGCTTCACTTAGAGTTGGATAACGTTGTGCTTTAATGATTGTTTGGTAATCTTTTTTAAGTCCTTCTTGAAAACTTGAAAGGGCTAATCCACGGACATATTGTTCAATAGCCATTTGGCCAATTTCTGTTGTTTGTTCTCGGATACTAGCTTCGATTAAATCCATCATCAAATCTTCTATTCTTCTTCCAAATTCTTTTACAGATTCGTCGTATTTTTGCCGACTCGCGTATAACTCAGATTGCAAAGCTCCTACTGTTCTAGTACCGCAAAATGATTTTAACAAAATTGTTTTGAAAGTTTCGAAATCTGGAATTGTTTTATATTTAATTTCAGCTCTAGCTTTTCCTACTAGTTTTACTTTTAAAACGGTTTCTAATAAAATTTCTTGATCTTCTTCATTGATCAGTTCATTTGCATGAGAAAATGCATCTAATAGTTCATGAGCTTCTTCCGGTTTAGTACCGTCGAATCGAGGAATTAAGGTACGCGCTTCTTTAAGAGACATTGTGCCTCGAAGTCTGTTACTACGATTGTGATTAGGAGGGTAATTTTGAGAGTTATTTACTCCGTTATTTTCGCCATTATTTTCGGGATTATTATTTCCATTATTTCCGGGATTATTATTTCTACTATTTCCGGGATTTCCTGAGTTTGGACTATCTCCCGTTTGATCTAAATTCACTGTTTCAACCATTATTGATGCAAAAGGGTCAGAAGTGGACTCTAATACAGAATTTTCGGGAGTACTTTCCGCGTCTAAATAATCATTATCCGATTTAGGAGATGGGTTTAATGCTTGGATGCTACTTCATCGCCTTTTACTTCGAGAGGCGATTTCGCTAACTTTTTCGCGAGTATAATCAAGTTTATCGTCGAAAAATGAATTGAGAGATCGCGAAATGGTGCTAACGCCCGGTAATTTGAGACGTTCGGCGTACTCGTCGTCTGACATATAAATATCTGTACGATCTGGCTTTGGCGGATTACAATTTTATTAGTTAATGTTCCGTCACTTACAGTAAGATGATCGCTAACATGATGTTGAAATTCGTTGTCGTGTTGAACTTCCTCCGCTCCTGTTCCAATCGTATTTTGGGGTTGAATCTTGACGTAGATCGGTCTGCCTTGGATGCGATGATCGGTAATCGAACGTCCATTCGATTTATCGACTTTTCTAGAATTATCGGTCCTCCTCAGCAATTTGGTTTTCTTCCGTTTCACCTTTGTAGACGTGTTGGATTTCTTGAGTTGTGGCAATCCCACCGCTGCCACCAATGTTGTGTCCGCGAAGACCGTCGCGAAGGGACGAGTTATCGAGGACGAGTAGTTAAGGGATTAAAGCCAAGAGAATGAACTCAAACTCAATACTTTTCTAACAAGTTAACAATAAGTTTATTTAAGAAGTTATAAATTCGAGGTTTAATAGCCTCGAGACCAATCGTTCGGATTTTCGTCAAAGACTGCCGATTTTCGGTTAATCGTTACTTTTATTGATTCGCTTGGTTTTCCCCACTTATTTGATTATGGCGTGATTAGTTTCTAGAAGTTTCGATGGTGACTTTCGAGGGTCGATGTACTCAAAGGAATGTGCAGTTTAGCAATTATGCTGAGCGGTGCTTCAATGCTTTCGCCATTCGCTTTATTTTATGAGTGCTATTTTGGGGCACAACACAGTCCAGAGTCTCCATGTTGACAATTTCTGTTGCTACATCCAAGAAGCTCGATAACCATAAGGACTTCTCGCATCCTTTCACGTATACGGCATGAGCGTGTTGTAAGATGATGTGGATGATCGGTTTCACTGCATCGTATGGTATACTGCCGTAATCCCATGGCAGTCCGTGGAAATTGCGTTGCAACCATTTGTTTGTCGTTTTGTATCTGGCTGGTAGAGTGTTCCATGCGTATGGCGGTTTGAAGAAAAACGTTAGAGGCTCTGCATTTTTGTCGTTGACTCAAACAATTGATATTTCTTTGAGAACAAATTCATCGCCTGGTTCCTTGCAGCCTTGTAGATCGATGATGAAGTCCATCTCGACTGATGCTCAGTGAGATCACTAACAAGATTTTATACCATTTTTCTGACCCCACCACTTATGGGATTGTATTCCACAATACGATCATGTAAAATAAGGCAGTATGCACATGTATGTGCTGGAATATTCGCTTTTGTTTCAAATTCGAGACGTACATCCACCGGGCCGGACTTAAGGGAATCATTTTGTGTTGAGCAATCGATCACAACAAGCGGCGCATATTTTAGAAATTCCGTCTTGTTCAACCACGGCTCAGCCTCCTTGTTGTAGTACATGGATTGGAAGTTTGTGTACATATCATACAGTAGCGCATATTGATTTTGTTGTATATTCAAATTCATGTTGCCATAGGGATAACATTGTGAATTTAAGTACAATTTTACATCGGTTACGTTACAATGATCGAAGCGACTCACATTCTTTTGTTTGTTATTTTTTCGATCTATTTGAAATGCAAGAATAACATATCGTGGCTTTTCAAGCTGTGTGGAAGTCTTGACAGACCATACATGTTTAGAGGTGGCAGACAGCATCGAGTATTCATACAGTTCCCACGTACGGAAACTTATGGGAATTGGTGTGTCTTTAGCGATAAACTTTAGAAGTTGAATTTTTCGTTGATCCGCCACGGTCACATATGGTACAAGCCATTCTATTTTCAGTAATACAAGCCTGTAATCTTCAGCAGCCGTCTGTATAATGGTGTTGTCATCGGTCCGCGATCTCGTCAAAATCAACTCGTGCTTCGCGTTCACTATAATTTTTCGATAATCTTCGGCAAAGCCTAGCAGCATACTTAGTGGTATGCAGACATCAAAGTTACCCGATACATCCACGATCTGCTTCGTTTCATCAACTTCCAGCCAACCAGTGTTTTCAAGCATGGCGCTCCTGGCTGGAGTTAGAGATGTGTAACCCTTAATGAGGCTCGTAATGCCTACATTCTTATTACGGTCGATTTCGATGGCATTGAGTTCATAGCGGACTTCATCGCATAAATGGCATATAGCATTATTGACGAGACTTGTTGCAGCTAGCGGCGTACCATCGTTCTTCGTTAGTTTTCCACAAATGTGGATGGAACTTTTGCTTGGCAGTATTGATAGATCTTGATACTGGATTGAAATACGTATTTCATCACTGTTGTTGTAGGTTGATGATGCATTTGGTTGATGAGCGTGAACCTCATAGTATATGATGGATTCATCGAAGATGACAGGTGTTTGAATATTTACGATTTCTTCCTCCATTGCACGCAGCAGATGCACAAAGCACAAAGCAAATAATTCCTTACTCGCTTATTCCACGAACTCTGAGACCCAAATTCTTTAAAAGTAACAGGTTTTGAGGTGTTAGCACTGTGGGCGTCGGTCGGTGACTGGTCTCTCGACTCCATGATAGCTTATTATAAGATATTCTGTTATAGATTATGCCCATTAGGATTTCATATGTAATCGTACAGTGATGACTTCACCACGAAAATTTACTAAATTCCCGTCCTGATCCACAATACGGAGCTGTATGTTATCAATTGTCCGGCTCGTGATTGGTAGGTAAATGACGTGTGATGGCACTTCAATGATTTTATATCCAGGAGGTACAGATGGAAAAAATTCATGAATTTTATGAGCTTTTTTACCATTAATGTATGCTCCAGTGATAATGTTACATTCAACACGTAAGGCGTTTACTTTAAGAATGGCTACACGCAGATCAGATTCATGACTTTTATTTGGTTCTAAAAGGCGTGGATTAAATCCCAGTAGATGTCCGATTGAATCAATAGGTGTAAAAATAATAGGATAATCACACTCGATTTCACTGCACAGAGTATTATCATTCGGCTTAAGCTTGATTTTTATGTTTTTGCGTGATAATTCTGCTTATAAGTACTTCTCAATATCCTGTATTTCATAACTACCCGTCGGTATCTAGAGTCGCGGTAGCGACTCGAGACAAGTACATTTACGTATACTATAAGATGGCCAAGACGAGTCGCTATTAGAGTCTTTACCCCAAGCAGAGCGGTTTCGAACGATTTTCGAAAATTGTTTCAGCGATATTGAATTAATTACAACACTTTAAAAGATGTTGCTAGTTCACGTATTTTTTTTCTTTTTTTTCATTCGATCGTGAGTATTTAGAACCCTGTAGCCTAACGCATATTGAAAATATTAATGTTTCATCCCTCCAAATCATGAAAAAAAGATGGCATTTTTCGCACACATTTTTTGACGTTTAGCGGTTGCTGTCTAGTGACACTAGTTATAACTAGAAATTTCTGATGATATGCGAGACCGTGTTCGTTGATGTGACCGTCGAAGCTTTTCTGCAGGATGCATAAGTAAGAGTGACAGCTGTGAGTTTAGAAAAATGATCGCGGTTATACTAGTGATAGTTGTGAGGTTAAAAAGTAAGGTTATAAAAATCGCGGGTGTGAAAGCAGATAATTTGATTTTTGATTAGACATATTCGAGATCAGGACTTTAAACGCGTATTCGGTGAACATTTAATATCTTTGTTGTAAGGTTATAAAGATCGCGGTCAGTTTCAACTTTTCATTAAAGTCACTTTTATTATATTATCGGTAGAAAAGTGATAGTGTAAAAATAAAGTTTAAATCAATAAATAAACTTTTGAACAGTGTCTAAATAAATAATTTTTTTTATTAACCTTAGCCCCAACAATCCATTTTTCCGAACGTAAACTCTAGAACGGAGTCGAAAACGGTGCCTCTTCTCTTTTACCATAAAATGTTCCTTGAATGCAATAATAAAGTTTATTTAGAAACCATTCTCTTTGTTTTTTTTTTTTTGATAACTAAGAGAATGGTGTATGATAAACTCGTTTTCGGTGAATATTTGATATCTTTGAACAGTCGTGAGGTTATAAAGATCGCGGTCAGTTCCAGTTTTGGTTAAAGTAACTTTTATATATATAGATAGAAGAGTGATAGTGCAAAAATAAAGTGTAATTTAATAAATAAACTTTTGAACAGTACCTTAATAAATAATTTTTTTTATTAACTTTAGCCCCAACAATTCATTTTTCCGAACGTAAATTCTAGAACGGAGTCGAAAACAGAGCCTCTTATCTTTTAACATAAAATGTCTCTTGCATGCAAAAATAAAGTTCATTAGGAAACCATTCTCTTCATTTTTTATATAACTGAGAGAATGGTGTATGATACCACCCTAGGTTTGAATTATATGTGGTTTTAAACCACCCTAGAGTGCACTTTGCACTTGCAACACAAAACGGAATCAGGCGATGCGATTTAATTTTGAGCGAAAAGATATTTGATTTGAGAAAAAAAAATATCATAAGTACTTCACGATTTCTTTTTTCATCTATTGCTCATGAGATATAATTCGTAATCAATGAATATTCTAAACAAAAAACTCGCGTAGTACTTCGGCCAAAATTATTTTTTCCAATCAAACTTTAGCTCTCGAAATTTTGTACGTATATTTTTTTGTTTCAAAATCTCGTTTCATTATGATTACTTATATTTAAAAACTTTCGGTGCATTCTGATGCTATTAGAGTATTTCTTCGGCATCATTTTTTATGGAATATTTTCCGATCCGTTGATCTGCTGGCACGGATGATTCGGTGCCATATTTGTTGAATTTCTTTTTACAGAATTAAAAAAAGTCAAGTTTTTACTTGTTCGTTGTTCTTTTATGCGTCGTATCTTCTCAGAACTACTGTACGTTTTAACGGGGTCATCCCATGTGACAGCTATTTTTTTCGCTTTTTTGGGAATTTTTTTTTGACGAAGCATTAAAACACACTATCCTTGAATTTTTACCACACATTTATTAACATTTTTACAGTCCTCAGAATTTTATCAAACAAAAATAACGAGCTGAATCAACTTTACACCGTTTAGAAGACACTCATATGTTGGTTGACAGCTGCCATGATTCCGGAGGTTTTGCTCATCTAAACTCAAAAAATCAAACAGCTTTAATTTGTGAACCGGAGGCTATCGCTAGAACTAGAATAAAGTAAAAATATCGAAAATTGAATTTTTGGCACGGTTTTAAATGTTAAGTTCCGAGTTTCGTCGTTTTTTTCGACTTTTAAAACCATGCCAAAAATTCAATTTTCGATATTTTTACTTTACTCTAGTTCCAGTGATAGTCTCAGATCTACAAATTAAAATGCCGTTCGATTTTTTTATTTCAGATGAGCAAAACCTCCGGAATCATGGCAGCCGTCAACCAATACATGAGTGTCTTCCGAACGGTGTAAAGTCAATTCAACTCGTTATTTTTGTTTCATAAAATTCTGAGGGACTGTAAAAATGTTAATAAATGTGTGGTAAAAATTCAAAGATATTGTGTTTTAATGGTACGTCAAAAAAAATTCCTAAAAAAAGCGAAAAAAATAGCTGTCACATGGGATGACCCCGTTAAGTAATCTAATAATTTTATAAGTATTGACGGTTAATTACGAAGATTGAATTCACTTGAACACTTCTTAGATCAATATTTCACATTGCATTTTTAGTCCGAATATACACCAGCTCGAAATTCGATCATGTATCCATTTTTAGCCGAAATCATTAAAAAATCGATTGAGCGACCTCTAAAATTTTGATTCAGGATTCAATTCTTGAGAGAATCACTTTTTGATAAAATGTTACCATATTTTGCTGCAATGCCGAAAAAAATGTCAATTCTTTTGCATCACTCAGATACATACATAATATAGACATGTTTAATTGGCAAGCTATGAATTTCATACCCGAGTACGTACACAATATTGACATGTTTAATTAACAAGCTATGAATTCCATACAAAAAGTCGACAAATCCTAGCCAAAAACAGCATAAATGCTGTGTAAAAAGCTGAGACAAGTACATATATGCCCCCCAAATAGTCGTTCCAGTTAATCCCCCCTACCACCCAGCGCCAAAATACCGATCCCCACCAAAATTTACAAAAACCCGTCTAAGTCGTTCATGCAAAGATCTCCGCACAAAAATCCTTTCTAAAAACAACTCATCATACAAAGTTTTATGGGTAACCGCTCTCATTACCTTATCAAATTAAGTCAAATTGTACAGAGGTGATAATTTCATTCTCGTAAATGTTGTGAGTTCACAAAAAGTTGATAAATAAATAAAGATCAACTAAAGTATATATGATCATGTACGTGGGATTTAATTATGTTTATAAAATCTTTAATTATGTTCATATGCCATTTCTCTAATTAATGCTTTATTACAATGAATTATTATCCTATGACTTGGAACTACAAGGGCTTTAAAAAAAAATACAGAATTGCATTAGCCTGCGTGAGCTTGAACGCTGCCACACTCTCATTTGTAATATTTGTAGTATAGTTTTATTGGTAACAAATTTATAAAAGTTTACTATCGTACGTAGAGCGGATACGCACAGAGTACTTGTCCGGCCCGAAAATTTTTCGACTAGTCAGCGAAAAATATGCTTTTTTGTTCACGGTAAATTTGTCAACCACTCCGAACATTCGGATATCCTAACGCAGATTTGAATCTTACCCGCCTTGGAATGCAATCAATTGATGACCGCTCTTACATGGCTGGCTTATTCCGTTTTGTAAAACCTGTTCTAGTAAAAACCGGTGTACAAGTGCGTGTAAATGGTACCGGATTACTTATTTCGGGTTATTTATTACTTATTTGATGATGATGATGATGATAAATCATCTGGAGATGTTGATGAATTAATACGTGAATGTGTGGGACTACTGCGTAGAAATAAAAAAACAACCTTGGATGTCTCATATGGAGTACGAAACCTAGCTGGTGATAAATTGATGATTGGTGATTCACCGATTTATTTCGGAATTAATCATATTCATGTCGGAGGTCGAAATTATCCGAAAACTATCGGATTAGCTGAGTTGTTGTTCAAAAAAGTGCCAAAGTTTAAATATTTTACCCCAAACGATTTGGAAAATTATGCTAAAATTGTCATTGCTACAAATGCTCACAAAAAATGTTATAAACGTAATGGTGCAATACGTCACAGTTAAAGTTATAAATTAAAAAATTACATATCGAACATAATAACAAAACATAGTGGTAGTGAGCATATGGGTGAAGGAATACTGCAGTATAAAGTGGCAAGAAAAAACATCTCTTTCGAGTATGTTCATTGGGATGATCCGAATAAGCTAGTGGATCGTCTTCCTTTACTGCTTGCATCGCAAGCTGCTGGTAACTCCTCACATTCCAACGAAATCATATCAATTATTGACGAACTCCGTGAAGCTGAAATAATTTATTAACTCACTCAAGTTTAAATTTCATACATTCTCAACATGACCGTTGATGTGTTTAGACGACAGCTGAATGCGAGTAGTACTAAATTGGGTCCTCAAGGAAAACCAGGTAATAGGTTCAAGACTACGGTAGATGGTCATTATAGTTTGGAGCAAAAACGACTTGGCAATGTTGGTGATGCCAAAGGAGCATATGACGCAGTAAACCTGGATGTGTTAAGGAACCATATTAATGCTCTCGCCAATAGAATAAGCAATTCTCTGAACGAAAGGTATGAGTCGATGATAATTGATTTTGAAGGCCGTATGTGAGCTAAGACTACTGATCTTCGTGTAGAAGTAGAGGGTATGAAAGTTGCGACCGCCCAACTTAGTGCTGAAATTAAGACTCTGAAAGATCGGGAAACTTCGAAAAGCAAGCGTAAACCTCCAAACGCTGTTCAACAAATGCTCAGGAGTGTAGGAATATCTGAAGAAAAAAAATGAGTGAGAAGAAGCTTGCTGTTGTGCAAGAACTACATAAGCCTGCTCGTCGAAACTACCCGCGTCGACATGTCGATATACGTGGCCTGAATGAGACGTGGCAAGCTGATCTTGTAGATATGTCAACGTATGCACACGAAAACTCCAATCATAAATGTCTCCTCACCGTCATCGATATATTCTCCAAGTTCGCTTGGGGCATACCAATAAAAACTAAAGGTGGAAAAGATGTTACCACGGCAATGGAGTCGATACTCATCAAAGGACGCATTCCAAAAAATTTACATGTCGATCGCGAAAAAGAATTTTATAATTCCAATTTCAAATCACTGTTAAAAAAGTATAATATTAATATGTATTCAACGTATAGTAACTTGAAAGCATCGATATGTGAGCGCTTCAATCGTACACTTAAGAATAAAATGTGAATGCAATTTAGTCTTCGCGGGAGTTATAAATGGATCGATATTCTTGATGAGTTAATTGCTGAAAATAATGATACTATACATCGCACCATCAAAAAGAAGCCGAAAAATGTAAATGTTACAAATGAAAAACAAATGCTTCACGATGTTTCTATAAAAATTCAAGTAAGGAAACCGCCAAAATTCAAAATTGAAGATAAAGTACGCATCAGGAAATTCAAGAATATATTTGAAAAGGGCTATACACCGAACTGGACAACTGAAATATTTAAGATTTATCGAGTGAGAAACACTAACCCCATAACATATAATCTAAAAGATCATCAAGAAGAGCCTATTGCTGGTGGTTTCTACGAGCAAGAGATACTCAATGTTAAATATCCCGATATGTATCTCATAGAAAAAGTGTTGAAGAATCGTGGCAACAAGTTACTGGTGAAATGGTTGGGGTTTAATAATACTCATAATAGTTGGATAAATAATAATGATTTGTGACCAATAAATTGTAAATGAACAAAGCGTTGAGTTTTTTTCTTTAATCCCCTTACCCAAGTGACCACAGGTCAACTTCTTTTGCTGCATGTCTCAACAGGTTTGAACTTGTATCAGGTAGAAAAAAGGATCAAACACATAGGGTATAGAGACGCATTTTATTTATTTTTTTTTCAAAAGTGTGCAGACAAATGGTTATATTTACACCGTTCATCTCATGTGGAAAATGTACAGAAAAATGTTTATATTAACACCGCTCATCTGACATCATACTAAAAATGTATAGAGAAATAGCTTATATTTACACCATTCATCTGACTTCACATGAAAAATATACAGAAAAAATGCTTATATGTACAACATTCATCTCATTTAACATGAAAAATGTACAGATTTCTCTCATATTGACAATATGTTGCGTTGGTGACATTTTTTTTCACATTAGTATTCTATAATGCCCCCATGGTAACGTTTCTACGGTTTCAGGTATGATATACCGCTTATCGTCGTAGGGACTCAGAGCAACTTTGGTCTCAGAAATTGTATACACCTCGTGTAATACGGATCTGATGCATGATTGTTTTCGAGTCATTTCGATCTCTTTTTTTAAACATTGCATATAATCATGAAACGTGATGGTTTTTGTTACCACGATATTTTTAACACCCTTAACCTTCTTCGTGTCCTTTTCTCCTTCAACTCGTGACGCATACATTTTTGCGCTGAGCCCAACGAACTCAATCATAATCGCCCCATTGTTTTTGTCTTTCATGAGCCCTGAAACTTTCTTGTTAACAAGCGGTATACCATACATATTGTCAGTTGCATAGTCGCTCGTATCAAACTTATGAATGTGCTGTTGCATATCATGATACACATCCTCGCAGTGGATGTGATAAATGAGACTATCGGTATCTGTATACATGACTTTACACCGGTCACCATAGAGTGGCATCATAAAATCGTGGTGAAATTCGTACAAGCACGTTTTTGAAATATCATGTATCGCCATACCCACGTATATTGGTTTGTTAAATTTTATCTCAACCTTGCGCAATTCTATAGCAATTAAGTTTTCTGAGAATACACTGCGGCTATGAAAATTGGGCTTCGCGATCATTGCTTCTGCGCCGTACCTGCCGTCCCATCGCATTAAAAATTTAACAATCACACGGTTACGCACATTCTCCATCGTTTTTCCAAACACTGCGTTATTCATTAATTTATATAAATTTTTCTCAAAATAATTTTTAGCGTGCGTCCTAAACCGTATATTTAGCTCGATGTAACTACGTAACCATGGAGACTGTGTAAACCCCAATATTCTATGAATTTTGGAGAGTTGAAGTCCATGGCGCAGACATTGCTGCAAGGTACGGTAATGCTTTTTGTTGTGCAGTGTTGCAAGCAGTTTTTCTTGCCGTTTGCCAGGAGGTTTCTCGTGGGTTGGGCAAAACGGTAAGTCTACGTGCAAATCATGCAATTGTGAGGATACTCTAAATCTATCTCAAGAATGTAACCCTTTGGTGAATCCAGCGGAATAGACTGTACATTGAAATTGGAAACGTCTTCGAACCATCGAAAATCGGAATAGGGTATAGGTTGACTCATAGCCCATCCGTATAAATTATTGAAATAATAATACATTAAATATGACGATGGTTTCGATGGATCATGTGTCTCCATATATTTATTATTGGCACACGCATATCTATTTGAGCGTTGGCTTAGGCCGCCGCGTATACCTCTCTCCACGAATAATACCATATCGATGTCAGTGAGCAGTTCAAATTTAATATTTGTATGCTTTAACATCGCATCCCAGGTGTATCCGGGGAGAGTGTAATAATATGCAGGGTCAAGACCATAACTCTGCTGACATGTATCCCGAAAGTTTTCAAATACGTCTGCCAATAATAAAATGTCTGTCTTTAAATACAAATCGCTATATTGGCCAAGCGTTTGAATGGAAAACCGCTCCCAGACTCTTTGTGCGTGAGCGTACTCAGTCTCATTTATGGTACTATCAGTTAAGGAACTATAAAATGAATCTTGACTTGGTAAGCAAGTGTCTTCCAATTTATCAACGCTATCGATGTATTCATATGGAAAAACACCTTTTCGAGTCAATAAATTAAAATCGTCTGATGCTATATTCTGAAATTGTGATTTCACAATTTTAAGTTTATCTTTTGTCAGGAATGAAGCTAGTTTATCGAGACTGGTATTAAGAAATTTGAATGAATCTATAAACTGAAGTTTGACACGATTTGAATTTTTGTTTGTTAGGGCTTCCTTCATACCCAACGGTCTTAGTAAAAGAAATATATTTTTCTTTTGTTATAGGAAGTACATCGATTTTCCCTTCAAACGCTGTGGCTACATCCTTGATTATAAAGTGAGCGTCGTAGCCAGATAAATTGTGAAATACTACTGGTATAAAAAATGATTGTTTATAATTTAAATTACAATTTGAATGTGCGGCGCCTCTATAATGCCCAGTCAGGTGACAATGATCGCGAGCGCGTATCAACCTATTCAAACCTATTCAAATTAAAACGTATTAACCGTTCAAACGGTTTTTCGCAAATATGATAGTGGGTAGCATTTCGAAATTTCACCCAATCATTTAACGTTAACTGTTCCATGGCGCGCTTATTTTTAAAAATGTCCTCCACACGAAACGCTAAATTTTTCATCTCCTCAACGAACCACAATACACAATCGGCACTACGGCGAAAAGAATATCCCGAAAGGGACTCATCATACGCACAACTTACGTAGTATCCAGTACTAAAGACTTCATGATGCTGGTGTCGATTTTTTTCAGCCATTAGTCCTCGAGTTTTTGACAAAACACATTCAAGGTCGGCGTACACGATGAATGATAGACGCTCCTTGTGATGAATATTCTGAAACTCCAGCCACTTTTCCGTCTCGGATGGTAGTTGGATCGCACAATCATTAATTTGCCCGCAGTCCACCTCATGCGATTGCAATTTTTCACTCGTTCCGAAGTAATGTAAACACCTGCAACATAAGAATTTACTTAAGATTTTAGGTCCTATATGTTTCAGAGGGATATAATTATATATATTTATAAATTTATTTATTTACCGATCGCAAATGTATTTCCTCTTTTTGCTGTTGGTGAGTTGTGAGCTCACGAGACGTGATAGATCTTTGATCAACGCGTAGTGTCCTTCATTCTTTCCATAAAAATCATCGATGTACAGTACCTTGACATGTCTTTCCTTTTTATGGTTACTGACGCGCGCAGGTAAAACTTTTTTCACCCTTCAAATAATACACGTTTATTGAGAGGTTGTTTAATACTTCAAATTTTGGAATTTTATCCAAAGTCATAGGAAAGACAATCCCATCGCAATTCAACACCATTGAATAATGCGGATATGAAGACTTTCGCGCACTGTCACGTTGAGCTGGGTGGAGAGCGGCGACCACGGCCCATGCAAAACATGCCTGGTCCCGAGATCGAACGTTTACAACTCCTTTTTTGAGCTTTATGTGCTCCGGCAATACAATATGACATCCTGCACTCATCGGGTTATATTTGTTAATATTAACCGTTAAGTTCAGTATTCGAGACAATGACCACCCACTATCCTGTTCTTGAAATTCCTCGAGCAATGTTAACGTTGGCTCGACTACTTGTTGCTCGTACCACTCTCTCAAATTTGTCGTTTCAAATAGTTCACAGTTTCGCGTATTGATACTTTTGTTCATCCGTTTATCACTCGCTGCAAACTCGCCATTAAACATAGTGTTCACTTTTAAACTATTATACTTTTTAATAGCGTTTCTAACTTGCTCAATTACAATTTTACAAGCGTCTTGAAGGAACTGACGGGGTTCAACATGATTATAATTAATTACCGCGCCGGTTAATACGCGATTCTCGAATGCGCTGTCCATTTCACACCAGCTCAATCTATTATCACTAGAACCTGTACCTGTATGAACAAATCGTTGATGTATGATGTGTTTCAAACCTTCCAATCTAGCGATTTGAGCTATCAATTCATTTTGTAGTCCAGTTATCAATCGTGGACGTTTAATTCGCGCTTGCTCGTTCAACTCATTTCGCGACTCTAGTATTAATCGCGGAGGTTTAGTTCGCGCTTGTTTATTCAACGATTTAATAAGTTCTTCACACTTTTCTTTCCACACATTGTATTCGTTAACTGAACTTATAAGCGCGGCTTCTTGCAATTGCGAGCACAAGCTCGTGCAGTTGTTATTCCTCTGGGCTGATGTTAGGCATGGCGACGGAAAAATATAGATGTATACAGCTAGAGGACTCGACTTAAAATGTGAAAATTTTCGTTGGTCTTGCTAGCAATACCCAGTTTTGAATTAATATATATTGCTCCAGAGACTTCAGAGTGCGTCTCATCTAAGCAGTGGCAGGTCCAGACCTGACTCAGTAGGTGTATCGGGAGACACTCAGCTGGATTGAAAGACACATTCTCGCTGCTACATGGTGATTTGGTGGATGTTCACATTTCAATCATTATTGCTGTTTTTTGACAAGGTGCAAAGCAGCTATTTTCACACCTACCTATAGTCAGTGTCGCAATTAAGATTTTCAAACGACTCGGTGGGTATACATTCGGACCCGAACGCATTCGAATTGAAAGAGACACTTTTTTGGTATATGCTGACCAATTGGATGTCTACATTTCAACCTTTATTGCTGTCTTTATCCAAAGGGGTTTCCAGCACAGGAAGGAAAAAATACACGTATACGCCGTCGTCTTTTAGCGAAGTTCTTACATTCTCATGGGTACATGGGGATCGGACAGATGTTGGCATTTCAATCACTATTGCTATTTTTTTTTAATCCTAAAGAAGTACATTCATCGTACAAGAAGAAAAAAATACGTATTTGCTGCCTTAGGTTTTTTTTTCGAAGAAGGAGGGTGGACAAGGTGCAAAGCAGCTTTTTTCTCACCCACCTACAGTCAATGTCGCAATTGAGATTTTCAAATGACTCGGCGGGTATACATCCGGACCCGGACGCATCTAAAGTGAAAGAGACACATTTTTTTTTTGGTATATGCTGACTAACTAGATGTCTACATTTGAAACCATATTACCGTCTCTTCATCCAATGAAGTACATTTTCAAGAAGTAAACAAATATACAGTGATTACCTTTGTCTTCTTGGTGAAGTTCGTGGAGAATGGAGCAGGTACAACGCAGCTATGACCTACAGACAATGTCATCATTGTGATCCCAAATAGCTCACTGGGTGGAAAGAGAATCTCGGTTGGAGTGAAAAAAGGACTGTATGCTGACCGATCTGGTGCCTACATTTCAACCTTTATTGCTGTCTTTTAACCTTGAGAGGTTACGTTTTCGAAACAGGAAGTGGAAAAAAGTGTATTGCTTTAGCGTTTTTCCACGAAACCGTTGGAATGGTAGAGGGGTGCAGGACAACTATCGTCTCACTGACCAACAGAAGATGTCACAGTTCAAATTTTCCAAGGGTTGAGAGCAAATCACTGTAGTGTGTGTAAAAGTTGAATTTTGATTTTCAAAATGGCGCAAGTTCATGAAGATGCTGCAAACAACGTCGATGATGAAGTTATGGAGATATTGGACGATGTTGAGGAATGGTTGGATGATATGATTGTGGAAGAGCCGTTTAATGAAAATGAAGATACGAACAATGATGGTGGTTATGTTAGTGATTTCGATACCGACGAGGTGAAGAAAACAGTGAAAAGACTTACACCGGCGCAGTTGGAAAATCTCAATAAAACTTCGAAGTATTGTAAAAGTGTATATTATTATATAACCGGTTATGGTCGGAAACTCTGCACGATATGCACTGTGGAAGATAGCGACACGATTGTTCCGCTTAGATTGATTAAAAAACACAAGACACAGCAGTACGATGCAATGTCGATTAAGTACTGCGACTCATGCAATTCACCGCTATGTCAAATTATCGCACAATCGGAGTGCTCAAAATGTACCTTCTGATGGGAGAATAACGGTGAGTACATATTTTGAAATATTATAAATGATGAAAATAGTTATCAAGTCATAAAAATATTAATTGACAATTGTTTTTTCTTGTCTGTTCCAGAGGCAGGCATCTAGATGGTTTACATCAGGATACATCTTGATTCCATATTATTGTATTCCATATTAAATTAATGTATTTCGTATTTTGATATTTTATTGTATAACTATTTTATTTTAAATGTATTATAAATGTTGAAATGAAAACAAATGAGTAGAACTTTGTTCTAATATTATTAAATAAGAGTACTTAAATAAAGTTAAATAAGAGTAAGTAATTATTATTCAATAAGAGAATTATTATTAAATAAGACCATACGCGATCCTAACTATCTATCCATCTCTTTCTCACTCACTGTTCTTTTACATCTAACTATTTCTCTCACACTTACTATCCCTTATGTCTAACCGTCTCTCCCACTAACTGTTTTCCCAACATGTAACTATCTCTATTGTAACGGTAGTTACACTTAAATTTATATTCGTGACACGACAGGGAATGAATTAGTTGAGTCAGAATACGGGAAGATTTTGTCGTCTTATTTTTCACTTTTATTCATTAATTTATGGCATGTTTTACAATAAATTCTCATTTAAACATTAATTAAACGTTGTTATTTTTGTTTTAATTATTTTACTCGTTGTGCGCGCCCTCTGTTGCACTCGGAACAGGGCGGCCGCGTTATTTAGCGCTTTCTGATTGAGCGCGGATGGTGGCGCCCTCTGTGCTGAAAATCTCGGAACTAGAGGCCCGCGTGGCGCTGTGTACCCTAGTTTCTCGATCTCGATCGATTTTGACAGTTTTATGGTTATAACGCGCTCCGAAATAGTGATCACGTCCAAGTGTCCAAATGATCGCGTGTGAAAGTGCAAAATCGTGTTAGTCACGCATTTCTTAATTTTAATTCTGTTTCTTTTTCTTTTTCTTTCTTTTCAGAGATTTGCAAGTGCCTGGACTTGGAGTGGAACGTCATAAGTCCTTCAGGTAATTCACATTAGCTTTCTAACCCTACTTATTTATTGTTCCTTTTGCTCATTTTTTTATTTATTTTCATTAATTAAATCTTGATCATCCCTTTTAATATTTAACAGTAGCTCCACTAATACTTTGTTTCTTCTTTTCAGATTTGTAATTCCCTCTTCCGTTGTATTAATCTGTTTCTATGTTTTTCAGGGATGTGGGAGGACGGGGTCTAGCTCGCCAATAGAAGTGGTTGCCTTGGTTCGCCGTTGGACCCTGGTCGCATCCTGGCCTTCGCTGTTCCCGGATTTCGTTTTGCCGGATCCAGGTATCCGTTTAGTCTTCTCGTCGCATCGGATTCTTGACGTTTACAGGACTTTGGGTAAGTTTATTCTACCAATTATTTTATTCATTTTCCCAATCTTCTTTTTTTTTTTTTTATTCTTTTTCGTTTATTTGTACTATATTCTTTCTTTTTACACGCTTTATATTAGCATCACTTGTATGTTTGTTTGTTTGTCTGTCAGTTTGTCAGTTTGTCTGTAACTCTCCTTTTTTAACCCTTTGTTTCTTTTTTCTTTTATTTCTTTTAGTCCAATCGACTTGAAATTTGGTACTCGGGGGTTTTCGGGGCCGCTGATTACGATTCCACCCTCAAAATTTCAAAATTCAAAATGGCGGATCCAATATGGCGTACCGAAAATGCAAAAATTCATTCAAACCGCATGATATTTGGTACTCGGGAGTTTTCGGGGTCGCTGATTACGATTCCACCCTCAAAATTTTTAAATTCAAAATGGCGGATCCAATATGGCGGACCAAAAATGCAAAAATTCATTCGAATCGCTTGATATTTGGCACTCGGGGGTTTCCGGGGTCGCTGATTACGATTCCACCCTCAAAATTTTTAAATTCAAAATGGCGGATCCAATATGGCGGACCAAAAATGCAAAAATTCATTTAATCGCTTGATATTTGGCACTCGGGGGTTTCCGGGGTCGTTGATTACGATTCCACCCTCAAAATTCCAAAATTCAAAATGGCGGATGCAATATGGCGGCCAAAAATGCAAAAATTCATTCAAACCGCATGATCTTTAGTACTCGGGGGTTTTCGGGGTCGCTGATTACGATTCCATCCTCAAAATTTTCGAATTCAAAATGGCGGATCTAATATGGCGGACCAAAAATGCAAAAGTTCATTCGAATTGCTTGATATTTAGTACTCAGGGGATTCCGAGGTCGCTGATGAAACACATTCGGGTTCATAACGATGAGTCATACCATATATTGGTCATATATTACATACTGTGATACTTCGTTCGAAAACGTACATACTGTAGATAGCTGCAGCTACTATTTATTAAAAATATAGTTTAAAAAAACTAAAAAAACACGCTTTTAAAGAATGTTGAACTAAAAAGTTAAAAATAAATATAGTTTTAAAAAACTAAAAAAAACACGCTTTTAAAAAATATCGAACTAAAAAGTTTAAAATAATTTTAAAAATAAAATTATGACAATAGTACATAAAAAATACTAGTATAATTGAGGGAAAAGCGTGGGGCGCTTGATATACGATAATTATAGCACAAAGCGCCCCACGCTTTTCCCTCAATTATACTAGTATTTTTTATGTACTATTGTCATAATTTTATTTTTAAAATTATTTTAAACTTTTTAGTTCGATATTTTTTAAAAGCGTGTTTTTTTTAGTTTTTTTAAACTATATTTTTCAACTACCTTCTTTTTATTATATTTCTTTTTCTTTTTCTGTATTCTTATTCTCTTTTTATTTGCATAATTCTTTATTTCCTCTCCCGCTATTCCCTATTTCTTCTCTTTCCCTTGGTTCCCCTCGACTAAAGGTTCCTGGTTATTACCAGCCGTCCTTAGTCTTGGTCACCCCAAGGTAGAGAGCGTCGAAGAAGTAGGCCTTGCCCTGGCAAATCCTCCCATATTTATACTCCGGATTCCTACCTTGCCTTTCACTTTTCCTCCAATCGCAGACTGAGGGTCTGCGTTGGAGATTATTTATTATTATTATTACTAATTCAATGTGTTATTTTTCAGATTCATCTATAGGGTTCGCCACCATCGCGTCGAGGGAGTTCCGGATTCCGGCGGGCATGCGCGCAACGCGGGATTTGAGACCCACACGTCTCATTGTCCCCCTGGATTTTTAAAAGAGTCATTTCGTAAGAATTGTTCCCCTCAAAAATCCATTTTTCTTTCCCTTTCTTGCGTCAGAATATAAGGTTGTCGGATAGGTTTGTTCATTTTTGCTTTTGGTATATAAAAAAAATGTTTTACAAAGAAAAATATATCGCTTTATCTCCAAACAAAGTTTTCCCTTTTTATTCTTCCAGCATTTCAAAAACATTAACAATCTTGTTTCTTGTTGTCGTCCTACCGAGCTCTCCCAAACACGTCTACCATTTATCTGTCTTCTTTTTGTAAAAATTTTTTTTTCTTTTTTTTTTCGTTGTAAATTCAATAAACTGTTTTGACAGAATTGTTTATTCGCATGATTGTAAAAAAAAACAAAATTTTTTTTTAGCTCGCATTGTTACCAAACAAAAAAAATCTTTCGCTCGCCTTATTACAAAACAAAAAAAAATATTTCGCTCGCCTTGTTGAAAAAAAAATCCTCGGCTCGTATCGTGATATATAAAAAATATTTTTTTTTTTTTCATCTTTGTGAAATAACGAATATTTGCTTCGCATTGTGATATAAAAAAAAAATTCTTTCGCTGTTCCTTTTTGTAAAATAAAGAATATTTGCTTCGCATTGTGATATATAAAAAAAAATTCTTTCGCTATTCATTTATCCGCAGCTCGCCGATTCGTATCGCTTCTTTCTTCTTCATCGGATTGCTCTGGGGACATTACCCCCCACTCTATCAGAAATCGCCATTCCTCGATATCGATCGTGGGTGATTCTGGTATGGGATCATCTTCGTGCGTGTAGTTGGTTGTGCTCCCCTCCATTTCCACCTCGATTTGATCCAAGAGTTCCGATAACCTCTCGTCGTCGCTCTGATCCGAGTAATGGCGGTGGCAACCTTCTCTCTCATTTTGTTCGCCAACGCTTATAAATTTTTCGGTACGGTCAATCTTACTGGCCCACGCTGGTCCTTCCTCCCTCCATCGAAAAAATCGCGGTCTTTTTGTCCTTCGTACGATTTTTTCGTCGCATAGGAGTCGTCGTAGATTTGTGCCCCTCATTCTTCCTTGACCATCCAACGTGAACTCAGCCCAAATTGCTTCCGTTCCGGTTTTCTCTCGTTTTACCGTCATCGTCCATGATTCGGCACGTGCCCATTCCCTGACAATCGCCGTGCTCTGCCGCGTATAATCCAGCCCTTCGATCAGCTTCACTTCCAGCATTCCACAAATAATTGCTTGAAATGGGACCTCAAAAGTCCAAGATGGAGCGGTGTAGCAATTTTCCGGGTTGATTTTCAGTTCACAACCGTAATCCCCTAGCCATGCTCGTATCTCCTCTTCCTCTTTGTCCAACACGATAGCTCGCGAAAACTGCCATCTTTGTTTTACTAATATTGAGGCACCTTTATATAGTTCTTCTTCGACACACCTATATACTCCCGGATCATTTTTTGTCGATTTCACCCACCGCGCTTATCAATTGTGCACTCACTAAATCTTTGTCGTTGAGATGGATGTGCACTTAATCCGGAGCTGCCACACCGATGATGGATACTTTTTCAAAAACTCCGGACATCAAATGTGCGGGATAATTCGCGAACATTTTATCTTCTTATTGCGTGCCCGTGTCGACCGAGAATTTTGTGCCTGCTCTTTTCCTTTTGTCTTTTGGCATCTTCCTTCTTTACTTTAATTAGAGGCCTAATGATTGGCCAGGATACCAATCGCGAATATTCTCATTGGTGACGATAAATAAATCAAAATCGTTGTTTCCGGGCTTGTCATACTGTGCATTTTGGTTTTCTCCGGTTCGAGACTCTATTTTTCTGTTCCGGGCTGCTTCTCTCTGTCTCCTTCTCCTTTTATTTGCAGGTGGTTTCATCTCGTTCTTCTCTGGTTTTGGATCGTTTTTCTTATCACTTTCTTGCTCTGTTGTTTCGTTGATTTCTTCTTTTTGATTTCTGGACATGTTGGCTGTTCGAGGATCCATAGTTGAAAAGGATTTTTCGTTCCCAAATTTTAGTTTTATATTCTCCTTCCCTCTTCTCCTTTCGGTGATTCCCTCTATTCTCTCCTTTACACCTTTGACCCATTTTCTTCTCATTTCCTTTATTAGCTGCTTATTTGATTATTCTTCCTTTTCATGTTCTTGTAGGATGGCGTTCTTCCCCGAATTCTTGAATTGGCCTTCCTTACATTAGCAAGAGATGGCACTCCTCTTCTCTTTCTCCTTCACTCCGTTTTTATCGATCGTTTGATCTTTTAAGCTTATTCTTTCTCCGTAGAGATGGCATTTTTCCCGGGATTATTTGAATTTTCATTACTGTCTTTCTCCCTCACATATTTTTTTAATAGACAGCCGTGAAATTTACCTCTATCTTTTTTCGTTTTAATATCTTTTAATAAATACGTTGCTATGCCCACACATTTATGGATCACGTACGGTCCTTCATATATTGGCATGAATTTTGCAGTAGTGTCTTTTTGTGGATTGGACACATTTAGTGCTCGTACCCATTCTCCTTCTTCAAAGCTGACAGTTTTATGTGCCGCATCAAATTTTTCTGCCCGTAATCCCCCTTTCCGTATTATTCTTTCTTTTACTAGTTTAATCTTTTCTTCGAACGGGATTGCTTCAATGTCTTCATCCGTTATTGCCATTATCCAGTCTTTCCACACACGATAAGGTTTCTTTTTTGTTTGGAGTTCGGTTGGAGTCACCTCGGTTGTTTCATGATGCAGATCATTAATACATGTTTCTATGACCGGTAACCAACGAAACCATCCTGAATGCTTATTTTCCAGGAACGTCCTAAAGAACCTTCCTAGTTCTCGGTTGACTCTTTCGACAATGTTACCTTGTGGATGTCGAATTGACGAGAATATTCCTTTAATCCCTTCCTGTTCGAGTTTCTCCGTCCATGTTTTCGAAGTGAACTGTGTCCCGTGATCAAATTGAATTCGTCGTGGCATCCCATGTTTAGGAATATAATCATTAAATATGCGTCTAATGGTTGATGCGGTATTCGCCTTTTTCAATGCATATAACACGACATGTTTTGTAAATGCGTCAATAACTACTAAGATGTGTTTAACTCCTCCTATCCCCGTTGGGAGAAGTCCATAGAAATCGATCGAGAGCAAATCTCCGGGGCCTTTTGGCATTATGTTTTGCATTTTTGCGTAGTTCGTTTGGTTCGCTACTTCATTCCTTTGGCATGTGTCACAGGCTGCAATTACTTGTATCGTTCTTCTTGCTAAGTGCGGGTATGTAAAATCTTCATCTAATGCTTTAAATGGTTTCTTTGTTCCCTGATGTCCATACATTTCGTGGCACTCTTTTATTAATTTTTCGACCAGCTCTCCCGGTAACATTACTTTCCATAATCCAGTTTTCATATATTTTTGTAGGCAGTTCTCTTTTATTCTGTACTTTTCTTCCTTCTCTCCTTTGATTTGATGTTCTTCTACAGCTTCCCACAGGCTCGCTAATTGCTCGTCATTCTTTTGTATTTGTCCAATGTTGGTCATATCCTGCACTAATTCCTTTGTTGGTTCTTTTGCCAATATTGCCGCCAACATTAGTTGTCTTTGTGACTTCTTTTCTTCGTAGTTAGGCCGGCTTAATAAATCGGCGACCTGATTACTTTTTCCTGGGCAATGTTCAATTTCGAGATCATAATCTTGGAGCAATAATGCCCATCTTAATAGTCTATCTCCCACAAATCTACACGTTCTCATAAATGTTAATGCTTTATGATCGGTGACGACATAAACCTTAGCACCGAGAAGATATGTCCTAAATTTCTGAATTGCCCACACAATTGCCAGCAATTCCTTTTCCGGGGTTATATAACCGATTTCTGCACCTTTCAGTGTTCTGCTTGCAAATGCGACCACGCCAATTTCTCCGTCCTCATCCTTTTGTCCTAGGATGCCCCCTAATGCGTAGTCACTCGCATCTGTTGTTAGTACATAAGGTTTCTTAGGGTCAGCGTGTCAGAGCATTACACTTTCAGTGAATAAATTTTTGACTTTATTGAATGCCTCTTCCCTTCTTTTGTCCCATATCCATTGTTCTCCCTTTTTTAATAATTCTAATAGCGGGACCGTCTCGTTTGCGTGTTTGCTGGTGAATTTCGTATAGAAATTTACCAGCCCAAGGAATCCTCGTAGTTGCTTTAGGTTTGTTGGCGGTGGGAAATCATGAATCGCTTTTATCTTTTCGGGTTGGGGTCTTAATCCTTCAGTCGTTAGTATACGACCTAAGAAAGTTACTTCTTTCCTGAAGAAAGCTGATTTCTTGAAATTCAGAGTCATGTTATGGTCTTTTATGCATTTGAAAAGCTGCTCCACGTATTTCAAGTGGTCCAACATATCTTTTGATACACATAGGAGGTCATCAACGAAATTTATGATTGAGTCCTCCGTGTCTTGGAGTACTATGTCTAATCCTTTTATCAGACTGGCTGTACTTGTCTTTAACCCAAACGGGGTTACTGTAAATTGATAACATTTGCCTTCGTGGAGAAAAGCCGTATATTTTCTTGAGTCCTCATGGAGCGGGATTTGCCAAAAACTACTAGTCATATCGAGACTGGACATGACCCTTATTCCCCCACATTTTTGGAATATTTCTTCCGTTGGCGGTGCTGTGTCATGATCCTCGACGAGATATTTGTTTAATTGTCTCGCATCAAGACACAATCGCACTGACCCATCCTTCTTAATTACCGTGACAAGGGGATTAATGAATCGGCTCGTTGCCTTTTCAATAACCCCATAACTCAACATGCGCTGTATTTCTGCATTGACCTTTTCCCGGTATTGCATGGGCACAGGATAAGAGCGGTGCATATATGGTTCAGGATCTTTCAAAATCAGTTTGTGTACATAGGCGTTCATTCTTCCTGGTCTTCTGGTAAAAATGTGTCGATATTCGTAGATCAAACCCTTAAATGATTCTCTGATAAAGTAAGGTCATTTTTCTCCCTCATCTAATTTTTCGTCCACCTCTAGTTCTGTTAATGATTCCTCACTCTCTATCTCTAGTGGTTTTATTTCACAGATTTTTCTTTTTTCGTTCCCCTGGGGAATTTTGATAGTTTTGAGTTGATCTCTTTTTCCTTTCAACCATATCCCGTTGTCCAAATGTGCGGTTTCTTGCCCGTCCACATATAGATGTCCTGTAGATCCATCGACCCTTATTTTTAATTTGACCATACCATCAATTCCTAGGAGAGCCTCGCGTCTTAATCTTGGGACTATCATTAGTTGCAGCACCCCTTCGTATGCATGTAGTTTCTCTGTCGAATGCTCCTTATTCTGACGAAAGAATTCCTCTGAGATACACGATATTTCGCTCCCACTGTCTATTAACATATTTACATCGATGTCCTCTATTTTCACCGTTAATACCGGGCATCTGGGGTATATTTCGTTGTCCCTCGCTTTCTCTAGCCCTTCATCCATAAGATATTCTCTCGGGCTTTCAAAAATCGTTTCTCCCGCATCTTGGAGAATCGGCATTACTTCATATCTTCGTTCTACGTATCGTACGTGGTTATTTCCCTGTTCCTTTAGCTTTTTTGTCTTTTGTCTTTTTCTTCTTGCTATGTTCCGTTTGTTTCTTTCTTCTATTTCTGCCAGGGCCTGTTTTATCATTCCCTCTTCATTAGTTGCGCCTCGTGATGTTTCTTCTATTTTTATTTCTGTCATCTCTACGGGCGCAACCTTTACTCGTTTCCCTCGTTCTGGGGACTAGGTACGGGATTGTTTGGCGTGCTTAGCCCTACCGTTGCTTCGTTTCGAGGTTCCATTTTCCCTGGCATCCATTCGGGAGTTGTAGCGTTTGGTAGCCATGATGGTTGGTTTGGAGGTAGTCCATTTTGCCAGTTGCTGTTTTGGTAGTTGGGGTTTTGTCCCCCCCATGATCTATTTTGCCAATTATTGTTTTGATAGTTTGGATTTGGTCTCCCCCATGATTTATTCTGCCAATTGCTATTTTGGTAATTCGGATTTTGTCCCTCATTGTCTCTTTTCGGACCGTTCGAAGGCTTGTTTTGTCTCCAAGGCTGATTTTGTTGGTTATTCCAGGGTTTATTTCGCCATGGTGCATTATTTTGTTGTGGGGTGTTCCCAGATTCTATTTTCGGTGGTATCCTTTTTGCATTTAAGGGACCCGAACCATCTACACTTTCTAATAATTTTAATAGATTCTCAATTGTTTTCTGGGAGCTACACAGAATGGTTGTCCTTACATGCTCATCAAAGTGGTTAGCTAGTTTTCGAATAATTGCTTCTTCACTCATTGGTTCGGTGAGGTCTTTCGCATTTCCAAAGATCCTGGTCGCATATTCCGCTCTTGTCATCTTTTGACCATCCCAATCGTATGCTCCGAATTGTAAGTTTCCCCGGACTTTGTCCTGTATTTCCTCATTCCAATATCTTGCCTTGAATTTGGATGCGAAATCCTCAATTGTTTGTACTTGTTCTTCAACAATTCGCCACCAATCATTTGCTGCTTCTTTCAAAGATTGACTAATTAGATAATGTAGGTCCGTGTTTGCGGTGACTCTCCAAAATTGTTCAAAATCTTTGAGAAATCTCATTGGTCTTTCTTTTCCGTCCCCATTCTATACGGGAGGCTTTTGTTTTGCGACGTAAACTTGGCTTGTGTTTAGTCCCTCAATGGTCATATTTCCTTGTATGTGCGGTGCCCATGTCTTCATTTTTTCTTCGCATTTTGTAATCCTCCTTTCATTTTCCTTTACCAGTGATCCCATATTCTTTGAGGCTTCCGCTACTTGTGACAGACTGGTCATCGTTCTCTGTAATCTTTTTCCAAAACTTTCAAATTCCTTTTTTATTTCGTCATCACAAGTGTCTATTTTTTCTTTGATTAGCCTCTGTGCTTGCGTTATCTTTCGATCGGTCTTTATCTCGACGTGATCGAGCTCATCGCGGTATTCACGTTGTATTTCATCGTGGATCATACGTTGGCGAGCGATACATCGATCGTCCTGTCCTTGTATTTCTTCTTTTGTCATTATCCTTTCCCGTCGTTGCTCGTTCCTAAGTTCATTCATTGCTTTTATTACCGCCTCGAGAGTGTCATCGATCTCGTTATGTTGTTCATCTTGGGTGGTCTCGGCTGCGGCATCATATGTCTCATTGTTCACCTGAATGTCCTCTGCGGATTTCTCTTCCTCTGTTTCTTCTTCCGGCGGTGGTTGAATTGCCGAAATTCGACCCATACTCCTTCGTGCTCTGGTTCGGGCTTCATTCAGGAGTGCGTCCGCCGTGGTTGATTCCCATTGCATGGTGTCGGGATTTTCGTTCTCCCCAGGGTTTTCTGGATTCTCCCTATCTCCTTGGCCATTAGGGTTTTCGTGGCTTAACATTTTTATGCTTATTTTTATTTTTAAGTTTTCAAATGATTCAAATTTCCCGCCAAGACTTTCTTTACTATGTCGTACCCCACGTTGGGCGCCAAAATGTAACCGTAGTTACACTTAAATTTATATTCGTGACACGACAGGGAGTAAATTAGTTGAGTCAGAATGCGGGAAGATTTTGTCGTCTTATTTTTCACTTTTATTCATTAATTTATGGCATGTTTTACAATAAATTCTCATTTAAACATTAATTAAACGTTGTTATTTTTGTTTTAATTATTTTACTCGTTGTGCGCGCCCTCTGTTGCACTCGGAACAGGGCGGCCGCGTTATTTAGCGCTTTCTGATTCAACGCGGATGGTGGCGCCCTCTATGCTGAAAATCTCGGAACTAGAAGCCCGCGTGGCGCTGTGTACCCTAGTTTCTCGATCTCGATCGATTTTGACAGTTTTATGGTTATAACGCGCTCCGAAATAGTGATCACGTCCAAGTGTCCAAATGATCGCGTGTGAAAGTGCAAAATCGTGTTAGTCACGCATTTCTTAATTTTAATTCTGTTTCTTTTTCTTTTTCTTTCTTTTCAGAGATTTGCGAGTGCCTGGACTTGGAGTGGAACGTCATAAGTCCTTCAGGTAATTCACATTAGCTTTCTAACCCTACTTATTTATTGTTCCTTTTGCTCATTTTTTTATTTATTTTCATTAATTAAATCTTGATCATCCCTTTTAATATTTAACAGTAGCTCCACTAATATTTTGTTTCTTCTTTTCAGATTTGTAATTCCCTCTTCCGTTGTATTAATCTGTTTCTATGTTTTTCAGGGATGTGGGAGGACGGGGTCTAGCTCGCCAATAGAAGTGGTTGCCTTGATTCGCCGTTGGACCCTGGTCGCATACTGGCCTTCGCTGTTCCCGGATTTCGTTTTGCCGGATCCAGGTCTCCGTTTAGTCTTCTCGTCGCATCGGATTCTTGACATTTACAGGACTTTGGGTAAGTTTATTCTACCAATTATTTTATTCATTTTCCCAATCTTCTTTTTTTTTATTCTTTTTCCTTTATTTGTACTATATTCTTTCTTTTTCAACTACCTTCTTTTTATTATATTTCTTTTTCTTTTTCTGTATTCTTATTCTCTTTTTATTTGCATAATTCTTTATTTCCTCTCCCGCTATTCCCTATTTCTTCTCTTTCCCTTGGTTCCCCTCGACTAAAGGTTCCTGGTTATTACCAGCCGTCCTTAATCTTGGTCACCCCAAGGTAGAGAGCGTCGAAGAAGTAGGCCTTGCCCTGGCAAATCCTCCCATATTTATACTCCGGATTCCTACCTTACCTTTCACTTTTCCTCCAATCGCAGACTGAGGGTCTGCGTTGGAGATTATTTATTATTATTATTACTAATTCAATGTGTTATTTTTCAGATTCATCTATAGGGTTCGCCACCATCGCGTCGAGGGAGTTCCGGATTCCGGCGGGCATGCGCGCAACGCGGGATTTGAGACCCACACGTCTCACTATTCCACTCACTACACCTTACATTAAGGGTCCCTCTCTCCCACTCCCCATTCTTCACATAGGAGCGTCTCTCTTCTACTCACCATGTTCAGCATCTCACCATCTCTCTCCGATTCACTATCCTTTCCATCTCTTCATCTCTTTCCCATTCATTATCCTTTCGATCTCCATCTTTTTTCACTCATCATTTTTCCTATCTCACCATCTCTCTCTAACTTATGAGACCCTAAATGCCTTCCCCTTCATCCCACACACCCCTCCATCTAGACCTGCACTCTGTTTAACATTTCACTACCTCTTTCAAACTCACTATCCTTTCTATCTCACCATCTCTTTCACACTCACTATCCTTCCCATCTCACCATCTCTTTCACACTCACTATCCTTCCCATCTCATCATCTCTCTCCACCTTATGAATCTCTAAATCCCTTCCCCCTTCTTCCCACACACCCCTCACCATAGACCCCCCCCCCCCACAGGCCCCGCTACCTAGGTCCCTTCCCCACGTGATGACACCCTCGCTGTTCCCCCGTCCCCGCACCCCCCTCGGAGGACCGGCGTTAGAATCCGCTCTGTTTACCTACTTATATAAACAACGAGATGATTTATTACTGCCAGTAATTAATATAAAATGTTGTTACATCATAGCAACGTCGAGCATTCAGATAGGTAGCAGCTAGAATTCTAAATAACGGTCCTGCCTCCTTTAAAAAAAAGAATCCAAAAGAATTCATTTCATTAGATGAAAAAAAAAATCATCTGATTTCTTCTGATAATTTTATTATTGCATATCAATGTTCGTATTGTCTTGAAGATGGTTGGATTTTTCTATATATTCTTCGAACCGTTCAGTACTGAAATTTCTATAACATGGAATCATTAACATAAATATATGTGTAATTCATCCTTAAGGGCTAACTTGATTTCCATTCAGTAGATTGGAAAATCATCTCACTCGAAAACTTTATTCTAGTAGGGATCAGGTCTGGATTTTTTGCAAGGGCTGATAAGACTTAAAATCTTATAATAATTTAAAAAATCTGTATCACGAACAGAAAAGAAAGTTCGATGTATCAATTACCTGATCAGAATATCTGACGAGAATGATGATGCACAATCCAACGATAGTGGTCTGCATGCTAGAATTCTGTGTCCTTGGTGTCAGCTAAAAATATAAGAATTTATGATTCATTACTACAACGATAATTTGGAATTCAGGGGTTATATATTGGTACTCGGAAAAATAGATATACATTTAAAAAAAAAATTAAGGTGACTGTTAAATATATAAAATCATTTTAATGTTTCATAAATACATTATAGTATAATGAAAAAATTTAAAAAAACGAATAAAAAAGATAAAAAATGGCGGAGATTTAAGTCATCTAGTAAAACCCTCTTTTTAAACTGATGGACAAAACATCTCCAAATCTACTTAAGCGATTATGATGAAATTATATCATGTATTATTTATCTAGATCTAGAGATGCGGCAGTGTCTTGATGACACCAAGTATTAAAAAGAAAGTGTTCAAACGGCAAAGGCAAGACGTGCAATGTATCTTTATTCGAGATTGGGCGATTTCCCCTTACTTTTGAACTTTACGTCGTCACCATTGGAAGAACGTTCGACTTATTAAAAAAATGAAACTTCCGCAATATAATGTGGTCAATGCCCTTCCGATAGTATAATTTTTTTTTCGCTGCGACCCGCAGAAATACGCGAATAGGGAACCGTGCGGAACGGTGTCATGAATTTATTTCGGAAATTTTCTTCCACAATATATATATGCCTACTTTCCGATCCCCCTCCATGCGAGCAACGTCACTCCCTGCCCGTAATACAGTACAATAAATCGTAGCATCGAACAGACACATATATTATTTAAATCCGGGCTAGGGGTGTCCGGGGGGTTCTTCCGGTGGGTTCGCAGAGGGAGGTGGGA
>OZ022418.1:4267891-4342891 GCA_963989365.1 Rhimphoctona megacephalus | reverse complement strand
ATAACAAACGATCGTAAGAAGGAGCAGTGCTAGAAATCGCGGCAAAAAATACATTCCAGCTGATCCGCTGAAAAATAAGTGAAGGGCGACAAATGATAGGGCCTAATAAGTCCCTGAATAAATAACTCCCTTCATAGTACCGACGGATCCATTAAGTTAGATAATTTATGTAACAAATAATCATTTTTGGCAGTCCTCATATCAGCTGTGAGTTCATTATAAATCGCCAGGCCTAGAATCGAACTCGAACGTTTCGCACGTTTATACAAGGAATTTTTTGTTATAATTCTCGCTTTGAAAGTATCCCAAAGCCAAAGCATTGCAGGGCGGTGAATTCTAAATGTTCGATATGGCGCGTGACTATCGAAAGCTGACGTTATTGAATTTCGAATAAGGTTAGTTAGGCCATCAATTTCACCAGACGATAAGAGATTATTCGATAGGGTCACATCCCTGAGAGCAACATTAGAACACAAAGCACGATGATAGGAAGTCTCATTGAAACATTTGATGGTCCTACGGGTCGGGTAATTGTACGATCGACTCTAGGCTGAGTGGAAAGCGCATAATGCAATTTAACGTAATCATGTCCTGTAATGAACGGCTCATCTGATTTTGCGAATGTCCAAAACATCTCCAAAAAGCTTGGGAATACCAAAGGCAGTAAAAACGTTTTCGACCATGCCCTAGGCGAGTCAGTGACAGAAGGTGGATTGCCCGTAATCGTGATTTCATTCGCATAATTAGACAAGATCAAATTCGACATTCCCTTCTCCAAATTCAGCATTTGCTGTTTTAGCTCGCTATTTTGCTCTTTTTGCTTTAAAGACTCAGTTTGGGACTTGACCAGATCGGCTTCTAAAATCGCAATTTTAGAAACTAAACCTTTGTGTGAGGCAGACAAGTGACGGACCTCGGCCTGCAAGGATTGGACATTATCACCAATCTTAGTTAAAGCACCCCGCATAGATTCTAATTGAGAATTGGTTGAGGCAGTAAAAGCATTAAGCTGTCGCATAATATCGACTAAAGTGACTGAGTCAGACGTTAAGTCTACCAGAGAATTTAAAGCCCCTGGAGTGACAGTCGGCACATGCTCATCACAAAATTCACACCAAAATTGATCACATTTCTTGAGCTCATCTAAATCACGCTTGAACTTAACAGTCGCACAAAGAATGTGAAAAAGGCCATTGCACTCTCCTGAGCATCTAAGAGTTTCCGCCCGACTAACTGGTCTTTTACAAATTACTTGATTTGTATTTATTAAAAACACATAGTTTTTTCTTTACATTGAATAAAAATAGACATTGTACCTAGTAAATCATTTTCTTGGTAACAGTTATTTGGTTGAAATAACCTAATTCTTTGTTACCAATTACAATTATTTCATTTGGATACTGGATTTCTACGAACATTAGAGAACAAATATTTATTGTAAATAATGAATATTTTCGATCGTAATACTTTATTTAGCCAACGCCAATCGGAGTTATTAGTTGCAAATATGTAATATTTTTTATTAGATAGACCAAAAATACTCGAATCAAGTAATTTGGATTTGTTACACTAATCATATTTTTCTTTAGTACAAAAAAAAGTACTCAGGTGCAAAGATTTGGTGTCCTTGAATAAAAAAAAAAAATTACTTGATTCAACTACTTCAGATGGTCTATCGAAACGTTCTGTTTTATCAAGCTAAATCAAAATTATTTAATATTAAAATGGAATTTTTCCATTTTCAATATCAATATTATTTGTCCCAATTGATCAATATATGTGAGCATAAAATTTTATTTATTTAAGGTAAATTCAAGTCATTAGGTGTGTACATAGAATTTTTGTGATTGAATTGACCAAAATGTTTTGACGTTAGTAATTCAAGTTGTTCATCTTAACCGTGTACTTTAATGGTACAAGAAAAAATTATGTGATGTTACAATACGGTATTTTAACATAGAAAAAAATAAATGATATGATGAAACTACTTGATATCTTTGATCGAAACATCTTGTTTTCTGGAGCCAAATCAAAATGATTTAATATTACAATTCGATATTTTTCACTTAAAAAATCGAATCTCGTACCCCCAATTGACTGATATATTCGATCGTAATACTGTATTTAGTTGATACCAATTTAAATCATCCGTTATTAATGTTTTAATTTTTGGCATACTTGATTTGTTTATTATTATTTAAAAACTTTTGTATTGGATACAAAGTATTGAAAAATCTTTGGATTTTTGTCTTCAAACACCAGAAAAACCAAGCCAATCCATTCAATAGAGAGGTTCAGATTTTTGTTTTATGTAATGTTACTCAAAAAATTGCAAAAGAACATTTTTTTTCACCTGGTTTTACTCCTTATACACTAAATGAATACTGATTTTCTTTAAAAATATTTGTGTATCAGGAAACTATTGTTTTCGAAAAAATTCACAAACCTATCCTGCGATCACGAGCAAATCGTTGGTTTTGTTTTTCAAATAATTGTTTAATGAGCATTTTTTATTGATTTAAAAAAGGTGCTGCTATTGTTTAATACAATATTGATGAAGAGGCGCGCTAGCGGCTCGACGCCAAGTATTAAGGATGTATGCCCAGTCAAATCTGCAGTACATCTATTTGTTTTTTCAAACATCATTATATAAGATATCAACCATAAATATGTTTTTTATTAATTATTACTAATTATACATAACAAATCAACCCGATGAAAGTTACAGTTATTAACTTTAAGAAAAATTAGTTCTTCATTTGACTATTTTTTACTGGAGCTAATGTCCGTTCTATCAACCAATCAAAAAATTCCGTTTATATATCGAGAAAATTTGGCAACAGTGCCGGAAAGTGTGTCGTTTGACAGCTAGTTTCCTAACCTAATACATTGTTTAATTTCTTTTTTTTCGTGTATAATGTGAGTGAGGAAAATGAGTGACAATTCTCGTGTTGTGCTTAGAGACAAAAAAGGCAAATTTACCACACAAAAAAGAAAACAGTGGTTTGAGAGTGTTGCGAAGAGTGTCGAGAAACGAAGACGTTTAAACGACACCGAAAAAAAATTATATTTTGGTTAATTTATTTATATAGCTCATGTTTATCTTGCATTATATATTTGCATTGACATTTCATGATTAGATCACGCTTGTATTTATTTTCTCTCACTACTACTGTACACTCGGTTCGTACTGCCCGCGCGTGCAACGTTGCCATATTTCCATGTTTCGCACATTTAACATGGCGGCTGTAGTAGCAGTTTTCGCACATAACCCAAACGACTCTACTTTTTTTTGAGATTTTTGAACAAATACGACGGTGACATCGGGGGTTTTTTTTTCTTTAAATAGTAAAAAAAAATAAAGTTTCTAATAATATTTTTTTTAATCTGTACGCTTATATATCATGGGCTTTATTTTCTTATTTTCTTTCAAATTAGGCTACTTCCGCTACGATTAACATGCGTTTTAATGGGACTGAAAAAATTAATTTACGTAATAACTATACGGTGAAGTCTAATTATTTTTTTTCTAATCGACGCAGCATCGTTCACTCTACAACATATTTTAAATTTGAAGGTCAAACTTAAATTGTATATTTTGGGCATACATCCTTAAAAAAGAAAGCTTGCGCGAGCCCTGCCGCACTCTTATATATGTACGTGAATATGACGGTTTTCGGGCTTTTCATATTTTTCAAACTGCTCTCACGGCGGAACGATTTGAACAAAAAATCTGAATGTAGGGGACGATTTTTTTTTCGATTTTTCTCTTTCCATTGGTCTTTATCGTAAGTTGATCCGTTCACCCCATCTCGAGATATGATAATTTTGTGATTTAAAATCGAATGTTTGGGGAACTTCTGTCCCTTGGAGTCGGAAAGACGTAAGAAGTGTTTGTTTACATTCGGACATATGTCCTTTGCGAGATTGGTAGACATTTGTTTACCCTGCAGTTGCCCAGTCCACTGAACGGGGCTACCCCCACTTATTGCGCGCCGCTGACCGAGAGAGACAGCGCGCGAAGCCACGTTCCCTCTCTTTCACCCATAGCGCACGCTCTTTCTTTCTCGTTCAACAAGATCACTTTTGAACCCGACCCCCTTCGATTTGGCTGAAACTTCGCAATTTTCTTTTACGCCACTAAATAAATTTTTGTGAATTTTTTCAAATTTTTTTACCGAAGGCAAAAAAAGTTATGAATGTTAAAAAAAATGGCTTTTTCTTTTTCAAATAGCTATAACATTTTCAAAAACTGGCCTATCGGGACGTTTTTTTTTTAAGTTTTGTTTTCGAATGTACTTTTCTGAAAAAAATACAAAAATAATTTTAGAAATCAAGTTCTATGGAAAATTTCAGTTTTTTGGAAAAAACCATGAATTTTTCAAATTCCGACACTTTTAATTTTTTTTTTATTTTGCCAAAAAAATCTTTGATTTATTCCAGAGTTAACCCCGCTAGTTGCTTAGCGGGCCGAATTTTTTTCTATTTTTTTTTTCGATTCAAAAAAAAAAATTTTATTCGTTGTCAATTTTCAACTCGTCTGCATTCAAAAATTTTATTTCACATCGAAATCAATCTTAGTAAATAATTTTGAGATATTCTATACCTTACACATAATCTAATTCAATGATATATGACAAGCATTTCACAGGTAAAACGATTATCAATTATTTTTCTTGTAATACGATTATAATAAGGCTGTAAATGACCTAAAGGACCGATTTGCCAAAACAAAATCAATCGCTGGAACTCATTAATTACATTGTCATTCCAGACAAAGATGGTTGCCTTTGTGTCCGAAATTTTTCGAATTTAAAGGAATACAGAGTATGTAAAATATTTAAGCGGCAAAGAGAGGTAAAATAAATTGATTTGTAAAATTGGTATTACAATAAAAATAGTTATA
Source organism: Rhimphoctona megacephalus (assembly GCA_963989365.1). NCBI lineage: Eukaryota > Metazoa > Arthropoda > Insecta > Hymenoptera > Ichneumonidae > Rhimphoctona > Rhimphoctona megacephalus. Next base: position 4,337,985 of record OZ022418.1, on the reverse strand, counting down.
TTACCCATGAAATGCTTATCATAAATTACTGAATTATATCATGTGTAAGGTATAAAATGTCTTAAAATTATTTACTATGATTGATCTTGACATAAAATAAAATTTTGGAATGCAGAAGAGTTGAAAATTGACAACGAATAATTTTTTTTTTTTTTAATCGAAAAAAAATCAGAAAAAAAATTCGGCCCATTAAGCAACTAGCGGGGTTAACTCCGGAATAAATCAAAGATTTTTTTGGGAAAATAAAAAAAAATTAAAAGTGTCAGAATTTGAAAAATTCATGGTTTTTTCCAAAAAACTGAAATTTTCCATAGAACTTGATTTCCAAAATTATTTTTGTATTTTTTTTCAGAAAAGTACGTTCGAAAACAAAACTTAAAAAAAAAAAACGTCCCGATAGGTCAATTTTTGAAAAAGTTATAGCTATTTGAAAAAGAAAAAACGATTTTTTTTTAACATTCGTAACTTTTTTGCCTTGGGTAAAAAAATTTGAAAAAATTCACAAAAATTTCTTTAGTGGCGTAAAAGAAAATTGCGAAGTTTCAGCCAAATCGAAGGGGGTCGGGTTCAAAAGTGGTCGAATTGATGTGGAATGACCCATATGTATAATGGTTGTTTTATAACTAAGGTTGCGATTTTTTAATACTTGGAGTTCTTTTTTTATTTTTTTTTAAATGAAAAAAGTATTTTATAGATATTAGTAATACGGAAATACGCTCGCATCAAGAGACGCGGTAGTGGCTCGACGCCAAGTATTAAAAGAAAAAGCCAGCGCGAGGCCTACCGCACTCTTATATACGCGAATATGCCGGTTTTATGACGTCATGGCATTTTGAAACCGTTCTGACGGACGAACCGTTTGATCAAAAAATCTGAATATTGGTGACGATTTTTTTTCGATTTTTCTCTTTTTTAATATACAAAAATTTATACATGAAATGAATTCATTATTTGCAACAGCCATCTCCTTTCGTTTTTAGCATATAAAGATAATAATATTATTGTTACATTCGTCTAAAACCCGATGAAAATGGTTCATTTTTAAGAATAAATATTCTGATTCATTTTTTAACTCAACAGTATAGAGTGTACACATGCGTTGCTGAATAAAAAAACATTTTCTTTGCTACAAATTGAAACAAGTAGTGGGAGTAAATTTTTCATATGTTAAAACGAAAACACATTTCGAATCGAAAATGTTCACTACGATATGGATTCGATTTTCTCAGTCAGAATGAACAATTCGAAAAAAAAAATTTCATGCACAGAAAATTTGAAAATATTTAGAGCGTTTAAACGGGGAAGCACTGCTTCAACAACGAAGCGGTACAAGCGCTTCATTCGCAACGTTGCAGTGCGCGCGCACATCCCCATGCCCAGCTTTGCGTAGGGCAGTGAAAACAAAGGCAGCAAGCCATCGCACGTGTTACCGCATGCCGCTCGCTGTTTCCGACCGGCATAATTTACTTTTCATTATTTTATTGATAGCCTGATGAGCGAAGTGTTTTTTTTTATAAGTGTACTGTATTGTGAATCTATACATCTGTGTATACTGATATATCAGGAACATGGCGGACGATGTTGTTAAAGAATTATTGACACAATGGGACTTGGCCGATTACATTGATATATTTGCAAGTAAGTATTTTTTTCTGTGCTTTTCAACAATCGACGAAATTTATACGAGACTTTACCATACAACAGCTAACAAAATAACTGAAGACGTAATACCGAACTTGACGGAAAAAATGATAGAAACCCTTCTACCTCTTGTCGGTCCACAATTGAAATTCATAAAAAAATGGAACGAAAAGTTTCCCAAGCAATCTGTTCCCCAGGATGCAGTTAACGAAGATGTCAATACAACGGTTAGTTTGCTTCATACTTTTTGTGTAATTAATTATATAAATCGGTCGACACTAGAAACTTTGGTGTGTATCAAACATATCAATGTAAAAATAAATCCACCGGCAAGCATAGCAAATTTAATTGAACAAAAGCTTTCGTTATATTCTTCTGTTTCATCGTGTATTATTTTGTACATTTGTTCTCATTTAATACATTAACCTTTTGTTCGAAATAACTTGAATTATATATAAATGACACGATGCTGTTACAAGACATTGCTTTTCAAAGATCTTAGAATTGAGAAGGAAACAACAATGAGAAAACGAAAGAATGTGATAAAAGTAAGGTTCAAGAGAAAGAGGGGTGGGAAGAGAGGGAAAGAGAGAGAGCCTATGCGACGAACACAATTGCGAGTTTCAGTTATCGCGCTTCCAGTAAACAAAGCAAATAAGTTAATATACTGTATACACCGTGAAGGGCAAGGATAAAAGATGATCATATTTGATCGTATTTATGAAAAATATCAGACAGGGATCAAGTATGTTATTTTAAAGAACATTTTAACCTCATACGTGCTTAGGTGGTAATAATACAAGAACAAATTCTGCGTAGTCATAAATCACGTCTCAATTAATACAGAACTTTTGTACGGACATTGGTCTTGAGAAGGGGACATTCGATACGAATGTGCAGGGCACAAATGTTGTTTATGGAAATTAACTCTTCCGAGTTGATGTTTTTGTAAGGTTACGAACTTCTTATATGACATGTATAACAATGTTTCGGTGCTTTATTATACCAATAGATTTGAACGAGACATTGTTATGATATAAATATTCTGAATTAATCTACTGAATTTTTTTGTTCTGATTGTAATCTAAATAAAATTTGGCAAAATTTTAATTAAACTAAACACAATTACGCAAATATTTAAATTTTGCATGAAAGGAAAAAGTTTTCAAATTTTTCAAACATTGCATTCTTAATGTTTTTTGTATAATTATTTATGAATTTCCTGTATGTTGTACAAGACCCTGCCGCGTCTCGATTAAAGATAGGGAAAACTTTTTTTTTCTAATTCGATTCACTCTTCATTTTTGCAGCCGCAATTATTTTCAATTTTTTTATGGAATCTTTTATAGCTCTAATTCTCCATAGTTTGAAAATTAATGGTTATTTGTGCAATATTTTTTCATAAATTGACTGAACCCTCTGATCTATAGATTCATTCAAATAAAAAATGTCTCTTTTGGTGAAAAACATCTTGTCTATTTATTTATTCAAGTAAATAGTGACATTTTTCAAAAAACAAAATTTGGTATTCGTGCAAAGGTATGTTGTGTAAAAATTTTTATGACTTCTGTTAAAATTTCTGGAATCTTAATCTTCTGTATATTGTCAAAGACTCTGCCTCGTCTTGAAATATATTATGATTAGGGATAAGGAAAATGTACATTTTTAAAATACGATTTACTGTTGTTTTTTTTACAGCTGCAGTTCCCACATTTTTTTCCGACCTTTTATAGATCTAATTTCTTATAACTCGAAAATCAATGGTTTTTTGTGCAATATTTTTTCATAAATCAACATTTTAAACAAAATTAAATTTTTAGGATTTTTTTTTCTAACGCCTAATCTTAAATCTGCTATGAACACTGATTTATAAATTTATTCCAATAAAAAATGGATCCTTTAGTGGAAAACACCTTCTGTCTTTATGTATTCAAATAAATAAATAATATTTTTTCTTTCTGGACTCTGCATTTTTTGTCCTTCGAAACGCGTAAAAATATTATGGTTTAGTTTTTCATGAAACGATATAAATTTTTAATTAGTCGGAAATTCAAACTTGCTGGTTAGAAAACTATTTTATGACAACTGGTTGGAAACATTAAAAAAAACTAACAATTATGTATGCTTAGAATATCGCGCAAAACATGTTTAAGTATAAAAGGTAGTTATGGATGCAAAAAGTGAAATATATAAATTTATGGCTGAAATTACAAATAGAATTCACTAAGGATATAAATATTTAACTTTTTACATATTGATAGTACTTGAAATAAAACTTTTGTTTCTTCAATGTTACATTTGTCTGATGGCACGGAATGCACAAAATTTCAAAATTTTAGATTACCAATAATTTCAATTACTTCGTCAATCATATGAAAAGGGAGTCTGCAAATCCATGTATATCTACAATTTACAATGAAATTATTAGTCCTTTTTTTCTACCATTAAAAACAATTTTCTTTTGTTAGGCAACAAGTTCAAAAGGAATTAACGCAGTCACCGTTGAAAACCGATATTTCAATATCCGTGTGTTGCCGTCGGTTGAAACGATTCTGCGAAAAAATATTCTAACATCGACAATCTTGGAAATATATAGAAAGAGTCCGAAACCGAGATTGTCCAAAAGAAGCCAAGATATTATTACGGATCATATAATATCAACGATTCTGGATACAACAACGAAGAGGTATTTTTTTTAGTTGAAACTGTCTGCATTTACTTGTACAATCTATTTTATATCGTATGACATTAATGGTTACGTATATTTACAGACTCAAGAGCAATGATTTTGCATTCTTGGCTGCAGAAATCGTAAACATTTTTCCAACAGAAAATATTGATAATTATTACATCGAAGCTATCGAAAAAAAAAACTCGCGCACCAATACGTCTATACCTGCTCGTGGGAGGCTCGTGAATAAATATAGAAACTCATTGGCTGATTTGAAAAAATTGCAAGAGTATTCACAAAATACTGACGAGTCAGATGATAGACCTCAGGGTGAGACAAAAATATTTTACAGTTATCATTCTTTAACGTACATTCATTTTCCTATTCAAAAAATTTTGTATGTATACTAAAATAAAATTTATATACATGCAACATTTTTGGTGTCTTTATATTTTAATATATTTTGTCTTATGTAGATCTCCAAGTTGATGATGTAATCCTCGAAAGCAAGAATTGGCTGAAAGTCAATATTTCACCTTGGGATGTTGTGCTGCAACATTGGAAATTAACTTTTCCGCTCCGACATCAAGAAGCTGTAACGAGTGACATCGCTAAAATAGACGCTTTCTTCACCAATTGGTTGCCTCTCAAACATCCAAAGGGCTATGAATTAATTGACGAAGATTTTTCGGCCCTTAAACTTACGGAAGGTGTAATTGATATTCAAAAGTGGAAAACTTTTTTCATTACTTTATCAACAGAATATCAATTACAGAAAAGAGATATAACAGGATTGAAACTTCAAACATCGTTGTCAGAAGAAGGTATCAATGAAGGTGTGTGATTGATGATACATAACGTTGCCAAATGTTTAATAGGATTAACTGTGGTATTCTCACGATGAATTTTGACTCTTGCAGATTCAATGCTGGCCATACAATTGCTACTATTACCCCACTTGATTCCACCACAAACGGTCCTAAAAAGTAGCAAAAAAAAATGTTGGAAACCTAGCATTGCCAATGCAAAAGACAGCTTGATACTTCACGTTCCAGTAAGTATATATATATACATATATATTTTCATGGCTTTCTATATCGGTATATTTCCAGAATAACAAATTGCACGTATATAATTTTTTGTATAGCACTAAGATAATTCAAATTTGTATATATTTACATTATGTTGTAGCTTTCATCAGATGTATCAAACGCTCGTGACGAGAGGATAAAACAACTACAGAATATGAATTTGCCGTTTCAGCCCCAGATCGTTGTTGTTGGGACCGAACTCACAAAAATAACGGAGTCTTACGTATGTATAGATGAAATGCTATACAAAGTGAGATCTACTTTCGAGGCAATTGACATCTGCTTCAAATCTTTTCACGTTCTGAACATCCAATATCCTCGCGAAAGTGAGCATATTTGGATCATAATACAAAGCGGTTTGTACAATTTTGAAACAAAATGGGATAAGAAAATAAGCTACATCGCAAATGTTGTTAAACTTCTGAAACAGCAGCGCGAAAGTGAATCGTTGTAAGAGCAAGAACAAACCGGAAAATCGCAATCTACCTGAACTATCAATAATACGTACTTCACGCATTCTATTTCGAAACATTCGAAATACTATGTTACGGTTCACAACTATTTCTATTATTTAGAATAAAAAGTTATCTAAATGCAATAATCCAAGATTCAGTCGGTATTTCATGGCAACATTGTTTTTTTACATGATGTTGAATCATCCATTCGGATACGTAAAAAAAATGTACCCTTGCCCGTTTTGTGCGTCTATTTTAATAGACTCTACTAATTTTTTGAGACATGCCAAATTAAAACACAAGTCCCAGATGTTCATGGAGTGTCATTGTCCATACTCATGTATAGGTAAATTCAATAACATTTATGCGTACAAAAAACATTTGATTGCCAAACATATTCTCCAAAAAAGTACTACAGATAAAGTTTGTACAAGTACTATAAAGGAACACCGTAATAGGCTTGTTGGTATAGAGGCATTAGATATTTGTTCTCCATCCAATCAGTATGATGCGCTGGATAGTCATTTTAATCCATTGAACACGAACAAAGATAATGTACAAAATATACGGATTACAAATCCGTTGAACACACACAAAAACACCTCCCATGAAACTAATATTTCTCTCGATGAAGATGATTTACAAAATTTTGAAAACGAAGTTGCGAAAAAAGCTGTATGTCTTATCAGTAAATTGTATAGCAAGAGTAACTTACCAAGAGATCACGTAACTGAGTTGATTGGCACTATTAGTGAATACTTGAATTCTACTTGTTTCGACATGATAAAAGAGAAGTGCAAATCCTTACCGAATAGTAATAATGACACACTTTCCAAAATGATTGAAATAACGCAAAATGCTTTCAAACATTTTAAATCTGAATATCAAACTTTTTCCGTTTTCGAAGAATTAAATTGCTTGATAAAACCTGTTTCAATCCCTCTTCATGCCACTTTAAAACCTTGTCACGGTAAAAACCAAACAGTTCGTTTAGCAGAAATCACGATACAGGTTATTCCTATTAAAAAATTGTTTAAAAATTTTCTTGAGTTACCGTATGTTTTCGATTTAATCGTTTCTAACGTCGAAAGTATAAAAAAAAGTCTAGCCACAATTTCCATAATGCAAGGTGCAGCGTGGAAAAGTACTGAAAGAAAATTCGAAAATAAATTCGTGTTGCCACTACTCCTTTATCATGATGATTTCGAAATAAATAATCCTCTGGGTTCGCACAAAAGGATTCATAAGCTTGGTGCAGTTTATTGTACGATTCCTTGTATTCCAAATGAATATGCCAGCATGCTAGAGAATATATTTTTATTGCAACTGCACAATTCTAAAGATCATGCCCAATTAGGGAATGAATTAATTTTCAATAACCTCAAAGAACAACTAATCAATTTACAAAAGGAAGGCATTGATGTAAATTGTAATGGTAAACAAAAAAAAGTATACTTTGCTGTGGCTGCAATACTTGGAGATAATTTAGGTTTGAATACAATTCTTGGGTTTTCTCGCAGTTTCTCGGCTGCGCATTATTGTCGGATTTGTTTGGCAACAAAAGAAGATTGTACTGAACTATCAGCTGAAAATATTGACATTTTACGGACAACCGAAAATTACTCTGAACATAGCACTCAAAAAACTCATGGTGTTATTGAAGAATGCATTTTCAATTCCATGCCTAACTATCATGTGATAGAAAATCCGGCCATAGATCCTATGCATGATCTGTTAGAAGGTGTGTGTAGATATGAAATTCCAAAAATATTAAGAAGGTTAATATACGAATATAAATATTTCACTCTAGAATTCTTCAATTCAAGGTTGCAATTTTTTAATTATGAAAAGCAAGATGGTAATTGTCCACCTCCGTTTAGCAGCGGAAATATAAAAAACGAACATTTACTTATTTCAGCATCCGAGATGTTTTTTTTAGTTCGTAATCTCGGCTTAATAATTGGTGACCATGTGCCATTGGATAACGAACTTTGGCAATTATATATTATGCTTAGAGAAATCATTACGATTGCATTCGCTCCTGCTTTGAATGAAGAAACACCGGAATACTTCTCAAAATTGGTTCAAAAACATCACTTGTTGTATAGGAAAATTTTCGATGATACTCTCAAGCCAAAACATCACTTTTTGACCCATTATTCTCGAATTATGTTTTTGCAAGGGCCAATAAAGTACCTTTCTTGTATGAGATTTGAAGCTAAACATAAAAGGCTCAAAGATTTCGCGAAGACTGTGACTAGTCGAAAAAATCCTGCATTCACCCTGGCATTAAAACATCAGTTGCAAGTCTGTGACAGATTCATAACGCAAACAGGATTTCCCGACCGTTTGAATATTGGTGTTCAATCTAAATTAGAATTGAGTCTTTCTCCTGATTATAATAAATTCAAAGAGACTTTGCCACAGTCGATTACAGAAACACAAACCACTGCATCTTGGATTAGGATAAATGGGACTTATTACGCACCAAATATGGTTGTAGCGCTTAAAAGTGATAATTTTTTACCCACCTTTGGAAAAATTCAGCATATTTTTATAACAGAGTCAAGAAATGTTTTTTTATTACTTACAAAATTGATAACTGTATCGGCGAATAATCATCTGCAAGCATTCGAAATAATAGAAACAAATCGCTGGGGATGTGTAGCACATGAAAATATGGCAGATTATTCACCGTGCGTTATAAATTTGATGTCCAATGGGATCAAGTGCATCCCCTATTTGTAATTGGATTTTTGTCTTCATTAATATTCTTTTAGTTCAATCCTAAGAATATTAGGTGATTAATAATGCTATGATCGTATTCAAGTTATTACCGATGAGAAAAAATCAAGACTGGATACGACATATTCAGATAAACACGAAAAATAAGTTTATATCAAAGATTTAAAATATTGTTTATTTGTTAAAAGAAGTTATGATTGACATCAAAAACAAAACATCAAACGTCTCAGTCAATTCACCGCTATACATTTAATGTACAATGGGATAAAATAAATCCTTTATTTCTAATTAAGTTTTTATTATCTTGATTATTATTCTTTTAGTTACATCCTAAGAATAGCATACAATTAATCATGCTGTGATGTTATTTCTTATTACTGATGAGAAAAGAAACAAGACTTAATGTCACATTTCAAAATATATAATAATAAGTTTATATAAAAGACCGGAAACAAAATAACAAATACCAAACATCGCATCCATCGTACGTTATTAATTTGATACCCAATAAGATTAAGTGCGTCCTTAATATCTAATTAAGTTTTTATTATTTTCTGGTTATTTGTTACTTGCATAAAAATAAGACTGTAACCTCATCTAGTGAGAAAATATATGGTCTTTTAGCTTAATTCTCAGAATAAAATGCGAGTTACTACAAATTACTACAAATAATTACGACAATATTGTTGACTGAATAAAATAAAGTTATAATACATATTTCAAAATAATTATGCTGTATCGTTTTCAACCCGAATAAGGTCTTCGAAAATATTTGGAGACTATTGAGGTAGAGGAGCGCTTGAAAACATTTATTTTGATCTGGAAAATGATTATCAGCGAAGATTCTATCTTTGCACCCGCGGATGTAAGTATTGTTGAGATTCAAAGCGAAACAAAAAATTTTAAAGCTCGAAAAAATATAGATCCAGAATTTCTGACGTGGCTACGATGCTTCACAAGTCTATTTTCGAGGATTGTGCTCTGGGGGCCATATTACCCACCTTTCCCTACATTTAACCGTAGTAGATGGTTTATGGTAGCAAAAATCTATTTCATACGGAAAAATAATTTTTCTGCTGCATGGAGTATCAATTTAATGATATCACGTAATACATTACTCAATGGAACATTCTTCGTATCCTTCACAGTAACGTTGTGCACAATCTAACAACAGTATTCTCCTCAATCAAAAAATGATTCTTATGATTGCAAAAAATATTTTTTTTACATCGAAAGATCCGTATTTTGCAGTCCATTAAACGCTTAATTCAATCAGTAATTCTTATACTCGAACCCATTCATACATTTTATATCAGTTATTTATTCAATTAATCGATTAAAGAAGTTTGTCATTGTTTGAATGAAAGTATTCTCTCAAAGCATTGAGTTACTCTTATTAGTCCGCAATACTATTTTATTGGACCAATAGATTTCGGTTTGGAAGAAACTGACGGGATGTTTCGTTTGAATGAGCATTTTCTAGGTTTAAAGAAAATATTTTCGAACTTCTATCAAAACATACATTGGCCCTAAAATTTCATAATCATTTCAAAGAAAGCATTGAATTAATTCAAAAGTATAACCTGTATAAAACGAATAATTATTGAGTTGGATGAAACAGTTCAATTTTTAGAACCACATAATCGAAACCTTTGTTCAAATTTTCATTTCTTTGACTGAAGTAAATCGTTGTAATGTTTTAAATAATCCGCACATTTCCGTATAGAAACTGTGCATTGTTTTAAATGAATTCGTATTTACTCTTATTAAACCATGTTATTTCTATCAAAAATATATTTACTTCATCCCAATGACGAATTACTGGATAATATACAAATAATTAATTTACTTGCATCAAGTAAATTTTGTTTGTTCCCAACAAATTTTTTTTACAGTGTATTACTACACGTTTTAAAGATAACATTTTTTTTTATCTACCGTTCTCCATTTTCACGGCGCTCTGGTCCAAATCGTCATTCCTTTCGTTTGTGTAAGAAAAACCACATGACAAATTTTTAACTGTCGAATTAAATAAGAATAAATAATAAATTATAATTAGTCCAGTCACCTTAGCGAAAGTCCTATTCAAGAAACCCAGCCTCTGGCCAATTTTTTTATAGGTTGTTTGGACCTATAGGAATATAGCCCTGAGTTTTCGTAAAAATCCGAGTTACATTTTAGCAATAAAAAATTATTGAAAATTAAAAAATCGATTTTTTTAGTTATTTTTTTTGGAACGCATCCTATCGAAAAAAGTTTCAAATAAAAGTTGTTCATCATGACGTCCTCTATAAAAAAGATCCTATACAAAAATGCACTAGCATTGTTAATTAAGCGGTTAATTGCAAATGAAAAAAAATTGTCAATTAAATTTTTGCAACGACAATCGATTGTTTATCAACATATCAGTTTGAAGTTCATATATGATGTAGGGGAGCTGAACCTCAAGAAAATCGTGCAAGATTTATCGATCTGCGAGATACAGTTTAGCAACAATCTGCGATCATCGAAAAAACTTTGGCATTCAATAGAATTTCCCGACGAAGGCCCACAGCATAGAAAAAAATCGAGGAGCTTTGTGTCATCGTGCACAAGCGATATGGAAAAAAAAATTGTTTTCGTTGAAAATAAATACTGTTTTTTGTCGATTTTCGATTTTTGCTTATAAACAAATAGCAATTCTGACCAACGTTACAAAGATATCCGGAAATTTCTTAGACCATCTAATGCATTTTTGAAAAAGGAATACTAAAAAAAGAAGTTGCAATATCTTGATTATAGCCCGAGATATGGATATTTTTACGTTTTTTCAATTTTTTATTGTTGTAATTGAGATTTTTGCAAAATTCAAATTCGCTAGCCTCCCCTACGCTTCCGGCTACGGGATTCATTAAAATACGAACCTTTACGAGGAATTATGCCATCACAGTTATCAACGTATTCCGATCGACGGCGCGCGGCTGAGCGCGCGGCGTCGGCCGCTTGGCCGGGCGGCGTGTTGGGAAGTACCCCCTCTCGCTCCGCAGCCTTGCGTGAGCGGCTTAGTTAACAAATTTGATAACTTACTTAAAAATGGTCGTAGAACAATTTATTTATTTTTTTTAATTTTACGTGATTTTTTCTCGCGAACACGATGGTATCCTTAAAAATCGTGTTCACCCCATAGCGGACCCATGACCATCGTTTTTACAAATTTTACATATAACCGTGCTTTAAAATCATTTTACTATGAATGGGAAAGGGTATCATAAATAAATCTTTTCTCCGACACTGTTTCGTTCACTACAATAAGTCAGCAATACACTTAAAATATAATTTCGACGAAATTAATGGTCATTTTCAATTTCCTTTCTTGAACAAAAGTAACTGAAAAGAATAATGAATTTCGCGTAGAAAATTCTCAGCGATATTGATCCTACATCGATTAAGAGTGGAGTTCCCTGAAAAATTTGTATAACTGTCGCGACATATACGCATGTTTGGAATTAGTGACTAGAACTTACTTTTCAGGTAAGTTCCGAAAGAGAGAGAGAGAGAGGTATATAGAAATGGAATTATAATCCCGTTTCCTGTTGGCTAGTTTTCGATGAGAAGGGGGCCAATTCGTCGTTTTAGCTAAAGCAGATGTTCACGTTGTAAGTAATAGAAGGGATTCGAGAAGCATCCCTTCTTATAAGGTATCAGTCTCATCTACAAATCCGCCGAGTATAGTGAATTTTGTGCACAGCAAAGTTACAGTGTTTTTTCTCTCAATTTCAAAAAAGTGGTCTGTGTGCTCCAATCTTTGAAAAAGTAAGTTTGTCTATTTGTAAATATATTCATATATCACGTTAATTGTTGTTTCGATAATGTGTAATATAAAACTTGTAATCTTAACGAATGAATCGTGTTACAGGATTTTCATTCAAGTTGCGGACGCATCTGTGTCAGCCAACAACGTTCCCGCGCATTTCTCATCGAATGACGGAATTCTGAATAACCGATATTTTGGTAAGTACGAATGTTATTTGTAAATAAATTGATGAGTATAGTGGAAGTAGTGCTCCAATTTGAAAACGTTTCATGAGGTATCGCAATATATATAATATTTTTGATTACAGATTTTTATACACTTATTCGTGGAGAGGCCAAGATACCCCGACTCATTCATTAGATGTTCGTGGACAACTCCTGACAATGGCTTCAGATGTATGTTTATCTGCGAGGAATCATTGGAAGAACAAGAAACCTCAACAGTGAAGAAGAAAGGCAGAAGAAAGGAAATTGATTTCCGATAGCAAAGAAAGGAAAGATAGAAAAAACGAAAAGTATGTATTGAAGGGCACAGAAAGTATAATTGTTTACGCCAAATGATATAAATCGTACACACACGCAAGTTCTATTGGAGCTTACTTGCGTAGAAGTGAAGAACCGACCGCGAGTTCATCTACCAGACGTTCTCAAAAATATGATTTCGAGAGCTTGTGTTCATTTTGTGGGTGTGATGCGATAGAATCTTTCATTATAAAAGAGATGCGAAAAAGGCTTTCATCACCGCGACCAGTCAGTATCCTCACGATGCAAAAAACGCTAGTAAATATTAAGAATACAGCAACTGCGCGTTCCGATGCTTGGGGCGATGAAGTTTTAAACCGCGTAGCTTTTATATCCAAGATTTGGAAAATTCAAAGTCCCGTTACCATGTTGCGTGCTATCCGCGATTTTTTGATAATAGATCAAAAACAGATATTTTAGAAAGTAGCTCACCGCATATTATCGATGTGATCCAACAATTCATTGAAGATAATCCGCATGAAGAGCAATTTTCACTTAGAAAAATTATCGATCATATACAGGGTGGTAGTGTTAATAACCAATGGTTGAAAAAGAAATTATACGAAAGACTCGGTGAAGACATTGTTATAACATCAAACCCGGGTTCGGAGCCAATCATTCAACTCCGCGATACGAGCCATAAAATATTATTAAAACATTTCCAAGATGCACAAGACGCTGCCGAAGGTCGTTTCAAAATAGTAAAAATAGCTGCTAAGATAATTAAAGACGACATTCGTTCGATGGAATACGACACAATAAGTTATCCGCCTCCAGAATCGTTTTTCGAAAATGTCGCAACGGTCATTCCAAAATCGCTAAAGGTTTTTCTGGACAATGTCATTACCGCTGATAAAAATGGAGTAGAGGATGGCAATTTTTCATCAAAGATCGTGGCTATAGCACATACAATCATAAGTTGCGTTCGTCCACGCAGTTTTCTATCGTGTCTTAAAATTGGCTTGGGCGCAGTATTGAATAGGAAATTTGGATCCAAAACTTTACTAAACATTTTGTCAACGCTTGGATTTTCTTGTTCATATAAAGAAGCGCTGTTGTTCGAGGCATCGGTAACATCTCAACCGAATAACTCCACTATCAATGCCGAATCATTTTCACAATTCGCTTTCGATAATGCTGATCATAGCATAAATACAATTGATGGTCTCAACACGTTTCACGTGATGGGTGGCGTTGATTGCGTTACTCCAAAATTTGCTGTTTCATGTGGCGAGAGAATTCCTAAATTAATGTCGATTCCATCAGAAAATACTATTACATCATTCGGTAAGCTTCATCTGAAACCTTTTCATGGTTACAAAAAGGTAGGTTTGGGAAACGTTCCCGTTGAAAATTTGAATGAAAAGAAACCGAATGTTTGTTACGATTTTGATATATTATTGACTGACTCCATGTGGATTTTTAATCACAAAATGGGATATATTGAAAAAGAGGGTTGCAACGAATTTATGGAGAAAGTAACGAGCAACGAGTCATACGCACAATCACGTATTGTGTACCTGCATTTTTTGAATCATCCGCCAAGCGATTATGACACGATTTATACTGTTCTTAGTCTTGCAATAGAAAGAATTTCGAATAAAAAACAAAAAACTGCGTTTGACACGTTTGACCGACCACTATATTGGAAAGCTAAAGAAATCGTACATTCCACTGATAATCCGGAGTTCAAAAATCTTGCTATCAGATTAGGAGGTTTTCATCTCTCAATGTCTTTCCTCGGATCCATTGGCAACATAATCGATGGAAGTAGAATTAAAGAACTTATTTCTCAGATTTGCGCACCGGTATCTATCGATAAAATGTTAGGAGGTCACGCGTACAGTAGAGCAGTTAGAGCCCATACATTAGTACACTGCATATTGGTCCAAATTATTCTTTGTTTGACACATTTCACCGATGACGACACCTCCAAAATTCAAACACTTCTGCAAAATCCCGAAACTGTTCTCGAAAATGTAGAGGGAAATGTGGCGTTGGATAATATTAAATCTAAATTTATTGAAACCCACTTCCCGACCCAGACGGCATTATCTCTTTAAGTACTGGGTTGAAGGGGGCGAAAAGCAATAACATAAATTGTCACGAAGCTTTGGAAGCAGGGCTACGGTGCTTGATTGAAATTTAGAAGGAAAATGATAATGGCGCTCTGAAAACATTTAATGACGTAAAATATAAAAGAAAAAATAAAATAACATCACTTAAAGCGTTGACTTCGACGATTAAATTTTCAAACAGAACCGTTACAATTGATCCATCACCATAATTCTAACGAATTAGCGTTTAAAAAAAAAAACAGATGAAGAATTGAAAGCATATTTCAATTTCGAACTGGCACCATATCCATTATCCCTCTTTGACGAGAAGGGAATGAGAAAAACTCCGATAGCGAAGCTCTACGACTTTTTCAAGCCTGTCGAGTGGCCAGTAAAAGGTAGTGATATGTATGTTGTTGACGGTGGATTTTTATTACATAAGGTTGTATGACGTCAAAACCATAAGTTCGTTGACATTATAAAAAGCTACGTCAATTATCTTAAAAATCATTATTCAGCTAATTGCATAATCGTTTTTGATGGCTATCTCGACAATGGCGAAGAAAAGTACACCAAAAGTGCTGAGCGGCATTGAAGGACTCGTCTTAATAGTGCCCCAGAAGTTGTTTGCAACATTAATCTCGTGTCAAAATTATCACAAAAAAAATTTTTGTGTAATGAAAAAATAAGCTAAATCTTATTGAAATGTTATCTCCGAAATTGCGAGGTCAGGGCTTTGGTGTGGAACAAGCAGTTGAGGATGCTGACTGCTTGATAATAAAGATAGCAATCTCCGTTAGTGATAGTTACAAGTTGGTGTATGTTATAGGCGAAGACGTTGATTTACTCGTAATATTATCTCAGGCTGCGCAGGCCAAGAAAAATATTTATTTGCTCAAACCTAGCCGTCAAAGTGTCGAAGAAAAATTGTATTCCACGAGTAGCTTTTAATATCCTGGCATTCAACATCTCATCGGATTTATTCACGCTTTCACAGGCTGCGATACAACATCTTCGCTGTACAAGCAGGGAAAAGCAAATTTAATAAAACTTTTGAAGAGTAGCCATTAGAGCCTGCAGAAAGAAGCTGAGCTTTTTAATGATCCGACATCTTTGAAAAGCTCTATCCAAGCAGCTGGAAAAAATATAGTAATGGCCATGTATGGTATGCGTAATGGAGATAATATGAGTTCTGACGAATTCCGATACTTGTGTTTCACAAAATCGAGCCTTAAGAGCATCTTTAATTTAAGTTCTTTTCCCCCAACTGCTGAGGTTTGTAATGAACATTCGCTTCGCACGTTTTTACAAGTTTGTCAATGGCAAGGTGAATGTTCAAAGAACCCGATGTAGTGGGGGGTGGAAAAAAAGTAGAAACATGTTAGAGCCGATAACGTGTAGGAAGGATCCTATTCCGCCCAACTTGTTGGAAATTATATCATGCTCGTGCGATAAGAGTGGCTGCACATCCTACTGTACGTGTCAGAAATTAGGACTGAAATGCACGACTCCATGCAAAAAATGTAACGGTATGAGTTATGCGAACGCTGTCGAAGCCGAAGTAATTTTAATCGATGATGAAGAAGAGGAAGAATTTTTCAAATTCTCAGAGGCAATCGACGACGAAATTGGAATTGACTATCTCATAGTAACGGCTCCAACAAATGTAGATAGTGACGACGAGTATGAGCCTAACGAAAAAAGAGTGAAAAGAGAGTTTTTGTAATGAATTTTTCTTTTCTAAATTTGTTTCTTTCACATTAATATACTTATTGTAATGAATGAAACAGTGTCGGAGAAAAGATTTATTTATGATACCCTTTCCCATTCATAGTAAAATGATTTTAAAGCACGGTTATATGTAAAATTTGTAAAAACGATGGTCATAGGTCTACTATGGGGTGAACATGATTTTTAAGAATACCATCGTGTTCGCGAGAAAAAATCACGTAAAATTACAGAAAAAATAAATTGTTCTACGACCATTTTTAAGTAAGTTATCAAATTTGTTAACTAAGCCACTCGCGCAGGGCTGCGGAGCGAGAGAGGGAAACTCCGATCACGCCGCCCGGCCGAGCGGTCGACGCCGCGCGCTTAGCCGCGCACCGTCGATCGGAATACGTTGATAACTGTGATGGCATAATTCTTCCTAAAGGTCAGTATTTTATTGAATCCCGTAATCGAAAGCGTAGGGAGGGCTAACGAATGTGAACTTTGCAAAAATCTTAATTACAACAATAAAAATTTGAAAAAACGTAAACATCCATATCTCGGGCTGTAATCAAGATATTGCAACTTTTTCTTTTAAATTGTTCGTTTTTCAAAAACGCATCAGATGGTCTAAGAATTTTCCGGATATCTTTGTAACTTTGGTCAGAATTGCTATTTGTTTATGAGCAAAAATCGAAAATCGTCAAAAAACAGTATTTATTTTCAACGAAAATAATTTTTTGTTTCCATATCGCTTGTGCACGATGACACAAAGCTCCTCGATTTTTTTCTATGCTGTGGGCCTTCGTCGGGAAATTCTATTGAATGCCAAAATTTTTTCGATGATCGCAGATTGTTGCTAAACTATATCTCGCAGATCGATAAATCTTGCACGATTCTCTTGGGGTTCGGCTCCCCTACATCATGTATGAACTGAAGTTCATACTTTTCTCAGTATGAAATTCAAAAAAAAATTCTCAATTTCGTTTTTGCAACCGCAATCCATTGTTTATCAATATATCGGTATGAATACCGATATATTGATAAACAATGGATTGCGGTTGCAAAAATGAAATTGAGAATTTTTTTTTCATTTGCAATTAACCGCTTAATTAACAATGTTAGCTCATTTTTGTATAGGACCTTTTTTATAGAGGACGTTATGATAAACAACGTTTAATTGAAACTTTTTTCGATAGACGCGTTCCAAAAAAATAACTCAAAAAAATCGATTTTTTAATTTTCAATAATTTTTTATTAATAAAATACAACTCGGATTTTTACAACTCAGGGTTATATTCCTATAGGTCCGAACAACCTATAAAAAAATTGGTCCGAAGCTGGGTCTCTTGAATAGAACTTCATAAAATATGGCCTAAGGTGACTGGACTAAATGGATCATGAGAGAAAAAGATCCCATAAAAATGAAGAAAATGATTTTTCAAGAGAAATAAAGTGTTTGAAAACGAGAATCTCCGAACAAGAGAAAAAAATTCATCGGTTAAAAAAACGTATAACTTAAAAAAGTATAACCTAAAAAATATTTTTTTTTCTGTTCACGGAAAATCATGAGTGTGCTGAAAATGATTTATTTTCAAAATGCAAAATATTTACAACAAGTTTGTAAATAAGATCTGTTTATTATGAATCAAATGGTCAAGTACCATTATCACAGATGGGGCAAGTTCCACCTTTAATTCATTCTGTTATTTCAGATTATCAGTGGAAAAGTTCCCGTTAATAATCTAGTACATAATTAACAATGGGACTGATAAACAAGATTATTCACGTAATAATCTTATGTAAATATTAAATAAATAAAAACAGCACATGCATACACACTAAGGTCACTAGGTTCTTGTCCCAAGTGTGTTTCTGTATATTTTAGAGAACCGATCGTCGTCGTCGTCATCGGAGGACAAATCACCGTCAGTTAGTGAGCGTCGTCCACTTATTCCTCTAGACAACATTTTAAAAGAAGTTCTGGCTGCTAATCCTGACAAAGAGTCTGAACGGACAATTACTGTACATCAAGAAATGAATGATCCTGCTCAATGAAGAAATGATTGATCAAGAAATGAATGAAGAAATGAAGACTGTACATGAAGTGACTCCAGGTGGAGGTTCCCTGTTCTTGAGGGAAAAATATTAGAAGCTATTGGTAAACGGCTCGATGAGGAAAAGAAAACTAGTCCAGCGATTCACAATGATATATTTTTAAGATGGATAGATATTTTAAAAGAAGGTCTTCCAACTGAAGAACGGGAGTTGTTATTTAAAAAAATACCCAACCCCGGAAAATTGTTTAATTTTAGAACCTCAAAAATTAAATACTCAGGTAAAAGTTTCACTGCTAGAACCTATTATTAACAAAGACAAACACCTCATCGAAAAACAACGCAAAGTGTGCGTATGTCTATCTGTCCGGGGGTCAGTGATGTCAAATCTCTTAAGAAAGATATTGGTCAGCTGTCATATGGACCATCGATCGAATATCACCAGAATTTTATACCAATATTACTAGTGTCACTACACAGGGATTGCGGAAAAAATGAGCATCAAAAATGTGTGCGAAAAAATGCACACTTTTTTATGCAACGAAAAAATAAAATATTAATATCTGCAATATGCGTTAAGCTACAGAGTTCCAAATAGTCACGATCGGAAGGAAAAAAAATAAAAAATACGTGAACCCGCAACATCCTCCAAAATGCCTTAATTATTTAAATATTACGGAAACAATTTTCGAAAGTTTTCGAAAACAGTTGGAAACGCGGTGCTCGTTGTAAAGAGTCTTGGAGCGAACTCTCTTTTATAAATGTACTTGTCTCGAGTCACTACTGCGACTCTAGCTGAAATCATTTTAACATAGCCAAGACCCGTAAATGAATTACGGAATTCCACAGTAAATCATGCATTCCCTAAACAGTACCTACTGAAGGGTTTTGTCACTGCAAGGTCTTCTGAAGGAAACCCTGCAAATATGAAGTAGTTATTATGATTTTATGCTAACTAGCAAAAGAACGATGAACGTCCAACACAGTTTACAAGTACACAGGTATCTACACGTACTTATCGCACGAATTCACTGCAAAATTTACACAGAAATTTGACGTGCATGGTTTTCAAATATAACCTCGGGAAGACACAGTTGATTGAATATACTATACAGGTCAATAATCAATTCATTCTTTTTGTGATAGTGAACGAAGTCCGATTTCTGGATAGAATAGGAGAGTTCGTGTTAATGATTTGATGAACGAGATGAATGGCTGAGATTTATAGATGAAATGAATCAATGGGATGAATGGATAAACGAATGAAATGAATAGAAAAAGTGTCCATGGAATGAAGAGATAGTTGAACAGGATCAATCGACGAATGGGTGGAATAAATGAATAAATAGATTGAATGAATCGATAGATGGATGGGATGAATACAGAGTTGGGTTAAATAAATAAAAGAGATGAACCATCCGATAAATGGATCGATGGATGGGATGGATGGATGGAATGGAGGGTTGGGGCTTATGAACGGATGTTTATCTGTTCCCAATCTATTCAGACAACCCATCCATCTGTCAGCCCGAACGTTTGAACGGACGTACGGGCGGATGAATGCATGGGATTTGTTGGGCGAACAAATAAATAGACAGGCAACCAAGCGAATAGATGGGTAGACGGATGAGGGATGATGGGATAGAAAGAACAGACAAAATGAGTGGGTACTTGAATTTGTTCCAGATACAGACGGATGGAGAGTTCCTTCGCCGACGTTATATTTGGAAACCATGCACGCCAAGTTTTTGTGTAAATTTTGCGATGAATTTGTGCGATAAGTACATGTAGATACGCGTGCACGTGTAAACTGTATTGGACCTTCATCGTTGTTTTGTTAGTTAGCATAAAATCATAATTACTACTTGATATTTGCAGGGTTTTCTTCAGAAGACTTTGCAGCGACGAAACCCTTCGGCAGGTACTGCTTAGAGAATGCACGATTTCCTGTGGAATTCCGTAATTTATTTAGCGGTCTTGGCTATGATAACGTGATTTCATTATTATTTGTTTGCAAATCATGGGCACCAATTTTTAAGTAGATTTTTTTCTAGGTAAAGTAACCTTTCGCCTCTTACAGGAAAGAAACGAAAATGGATAATTTTTTATTTTTGGCAAATCAAGTACACACTTTTTTTGTTTTTTTTTTGTTCGAAGTTAAGTAAATATTAAAATAATAATTAGAATGTAGAATGGTTATTTTACAATTAAGATCGCGGATTTTTAATACTTGGCGTTCTTTTTTTACTTTCTTAAAGTATTTTGCCATAGTAAGAATTACAAGACACTTATGTTGGTGAATTAAGTGCGATGGCTATTTTTGTTTCTTTCTTTGATACTTAAATAATTTCTATTGAATTTTTATAGTTTGGTAAGGACTAAATACGTTATGCAGTAGCAAAGGATGTAAGTTTATATAACTATTGTAATGATAGCCAGAGAAATAGATTCAGGTTTTATAATAATAGATAGTCGATTAAGATTTCAAAGGTTAAATTATTATTGTTGTAATAAAATACTGTAATGTAAAAATTTATTTTCTGAATAATTAATAGTTCTTATAGAAAAAAAAAACAGAAAAAACAGACTTGACTCACTCTTACGGTAAATGGAATAAACTGCGTTTTAATTAGGATTAGGAATAACTTTCTTTCTATCGAAAGTGTATAAAAACCAAGAAAATAGAATAAAATAGAAATAAGAATTCATGTCATTAGGTAGCATAAAAGCAAAAACCAAAATTTTCTTTATGCCAGTCAATGGATTTTTATTACAATAGTTTATGACTTCCGGATGGATGCCGTGTAGTGTTTCAGTATATTGCCTACGTTTCGCAAATGTTACAGTTTGCATCATCAGGGCTGAGGGCTCTGACTATTGTAACTATTGTAACAATAATGGCCGTGAAAACCTCAAAACTAGAAGGGATTCTTATATTTTAGTTCTAAAAAAAATGTTCCATCGCTGTCTTCCAGAATGAAATAAGTACTCACATTCAGTTATCATTGATTGGCTCTGATAGATACCTCATATTGGTAGATATAAATGAATCGAAACTATGAATTTTCAGTTAATATGTACTATTGCATTAATCGAATATCAATTAAAATTCATTCCAATGCGTAGCATAGATACGAGAAAAAATGTGGATTTTTTTTGTCGACCAAGAGATTTTTATACTTAGTTTTGCAAAACAGGTTTATCGGTGTGTTCTAAAATGAATCAAATTTGTACATCCAATTTCTTAAATTCAGGATCCTGCAGGATGTAATAAGTTTTCTACAATATGCATCAATCAAATATAAGTGAAAATTCATTCCAACAGATAGCATAGATAGAAGAAAAAATCTGGATTATCTTTTTTCGATCCAAGGATTTATATATTAGCCCAGTCGCTATGTCCAAAATGAGCCCTTGAAATTTAATTTTTCGATTTCACAATTTTCTTTTTGTAATCGTTGATACCAAGGGGGGGGGGCATCATTGGTAGTCTCAATCTATAAATTAGACCATATTCTGCATGTGCGTCGACTGCATTCGTGAATTTAAGACGGAATTAGTTTTTTTTATAACTCGACCATTTTCAATTTCTACTAAAAATCATGACCAAACTTGTAGAAAATTTAATTCTCTACGCCTCTGGTAATAACAAGTTTTTCTCTACCATTGAAATTTTGCGACTTCAACCTGAAAAAAAGAAGCGACATCAAATTATTGCATTATTTTGTTTATTTTGAACTTTAGCTCATAAACAAATGGAAACGAACTTATAAATCATAAAATTCTCTACAACTTTGATCCCTACTTTTTTTCTCCTAGCATACATATTTTCATGTTTACGTCTACGGTTAAAGAAAAGATTCTTCACGAACATCAGACAACTGCATGTCTTTCTATGAAATAAAAATCGAATTATTTTTTTCAAAATGAAACCATCTACACCACCGTACGAGTAGAATTTCTGGCGCATTTTTTTTCTCATGTTTTCTCTCTGAACATTTTTTAAAATTAAAATTTCGTTTTTTTGCTAGTTTGAAACATCCGAACAACGTATTTTCCCTTTTATCAAGAGACTCGGTAGAGTCTCGGGACAAGTACATTGACAGCCCTGTCGTCTGCTGGCCCGAGCTCGCCGAGACTATACTTTCTCTGAATAAAACGATTCGCGGTGGTGGGGGTAAAATTGGCATGTCATTTTATTTCATTACGAAGCTCAGGAGTCATTTGGGAACTTAAAAATTGAACTTTTAGCTAATTAAAAAATTCTCTTTCGATTGCGCCCAAAATTAGAATGATCGGTGGCGTAATTGCTGAGAAAATAATTTGCACGGGCTCAAGATTATGCAAAAGTTACTAACACATTCATGGATTTAATGTGTCTGTATATAACACCATCAAAGGCCTCATGTCCCCGGGGCGAACTTCACGGCAGTGTCGCGAACTGACGTCACATGATAATATCTATATCTATATATTGTACAACCATCTGTCAATATTTGGTGGTATAAACAAACGGAGTTTCGATATTACGAAGTGCGGGATAAATAAAAAAAACGTGCTGGTATTATAATCTTAATATCAAGAGTGAAATATTAAGAGTGACAGTTTTAACGTTTACTGGACCGAGTCTTATCGAGTGTATCAAGAGACTCGGTAGAGTCTCGGGACAAGTACATTGACAGCTCTGTCGTCTGCTGGCCCGAGCTCGCCGAGTCTATACTTTCTCTGAATAAAACGATTCGCGGTGGTGGGGGCAAAATTGACAAGCGTTTTCGTTTAATTACGAAGCTCAGGAGCCATTTGATGCTTTGAAAATTGAACTGGAGACTAATTTTGAAATTCTCTATCGATTGAGCCTAAGATTAGCATGATTGGTGGCGTAATTGCTGAGAAAAAACTTTGCACAGGTCAAAATTACCCATTTTTCTATCATTGTGTGAAGGATTTTTGACGTGTCTGTATACAACACCATCAAAGGCCTCTTGAAGCCTCTCGAGTTTCTGATTGGTTGGTGTCTGTATCTGTGATAACACCATCAAAGACCTCTTGAAGCCTCTCGAGTTTCTGATTGGTTGGTGTCTGTATCTGTGAAAATACCATTAAAGGTGTGTGATCTGTGGTCGTGTTCGTTGGGTCTCATTTTGATGTGAACAAGTGCGCATGCGCATAATGATGCGCAACACGCAACTGCGCAATGAAACGAGTCATGCGCAATGTGTGAATCTGTGTGAAACGGAATACAAAAAATAAATGATGAAAACAGTCCAGGACGTGTGGAACAGTTTGGTTATAAACAGTAATAAATAACCGTTTTAACGCGCATTCGTCGTAAAATCGGGAATCAGTGACAAAATTCAGAAAAATCAATCGGGATAAGTGATAAGTGACAATATAGTATTTATTAAATTGTTTTTTGAGGTTTGAAAGTTTGATCGAAGTTTCGTAAAAACAGTGTGGGATGTGTGAGTTTGGTTAAATAATACTTATAATCGTTGAAACGTTTTTACGTGTTTAATCGCCACTTGTCTATTATTCTTCGTTTGTGTCAGGCTAGAAAAAATGTGTGATATCCATTATAAATTTGGAACTTCGGTTGAAGAAAGATATATTTTTTTTTCCCCCTTTCAATCGCGACTAATTGGAATCTCGTGGCTTAAACAGTATTGAAAATATTAATGTTTTTTCACGAACAGTTGTGAGGTTATAAATATCGTGGTTAGGTTCGATCGACTCTTGGTTACAGTAATAATAAGAAAGTGATGGTGTGAAAGTAGTGGAGTGCTTTTAATCAACTTTCGAACAGTGCCGAAATGAATATGTATTTTTTATTATTGTTAACCCTGCAGTTTTTATTTTCCACACTTAACTCTACGACGGAAACGAAAGCGATCTCTTTTCTCTTTCGTGATTAAATGTTCCTCGTATAAGATTTCTTGAGAAATTATTCTTTTCGTTTCTTTGATAACTATGAAATGGTGTACATTGAACTGTTAATCATGATTGGTGTGAATTGATGTAAATTTGGAAAAGAAACTCTATAAAACTAATAATAAGTGTCAAAATAATGTATATGGCAAAGTTTGTTATTATCATGCCGAGTTTTGAGCAGTGTTTAATAAATATTTTTTTTAACTCTACACCGTTGACAATTTATTTTATTGGTTCCTTTCCTCTTTATTATAAAATGTTCCTCGCTTGCCATAATAAGATTTGTACATCATAAAATGTTCCTTACATGATAATTGTTGGTCCATTTCAAAAGATTTTCGACGTCGTTTTTTATCCAAAATATGGTCTAGAATCATCTCGCGTTTGATGAATTAATAGACAAATACACTGTCAACCTGCATCTGGATATATATGGATGCATCTGGATGATAACCGTAGTAAGTAACGATATATCTTTATGTCAAAATGGCTCGTATAATATATCTTTATATCAAAAGACTATGGCGGTATATACTCCATATCCTGGTATTATCAAAATTTGTATCTTTGGAATGCAACGAATACCTATAGACTCTGGAAATTCTGTGAAGCGACAAATGTACCAAATATTTCCACTTTTTGGCTCTGATTGTAGCATTATGAATTGAACATTTTGTTATGAAAATTCTTCGGTTGCTCATTTGTCAATGGGATCTCAAAAATATTGTCTTCGGAACACCATGGATATATGCAAAATTTCAGAATTTTGTTTGGCTCAATATGCTCTATATTTTTTCACATCCCCGCTTTAGTTGTAGCATAATGTATTTTAAAAAATTATTTCAGAAAGTCTTCCGATGTGTTTTTTCCGACATTATCAAAATTTATATCTTTGGATTGCAAAGAATGCCTACAGACTTTGGAAATTGTGTGAAGCGACAAATATACCAAGTATTTCTACTTTTTGCCTCCGATTTTAGCATTATGAATTGAAAATTTTGTTATGAAAATTCTTCGGTTGCTCATTTGTCAATGGGATCAAAAATATTGTCTTCGGAACACCATGGATATATGCAAACTTTCAGAATTTTGTTTGGCTCAATATGCTCTATATTTTCTCACATCCCCGCTTTAGTTGTAGCATAATGAATTTTAAACAATTGTTCCAGGAAGCCTTCCGATGTGTTTTTACCGATATTAACAAAGTTTGTATAACTGAATTGCAATGGATACCTATAGACTTTGAAAATTCTGTGAAGCGACAGATGTGCTAAGTATTTTCTCTTTTTGGTTTTGATTATGGCATTAGGAATTGAAAATTTTGTTATGAAAATTCTTCGATTGCTCATTTGTCGTTGGGTTAAGAATTGCTGGCTTCAGAATGCCATGCATACATGTAAAATTTCAGAATTTTGTTGGACCCAATGTGCGCTACATTTTTTCAATTACCTAATTTAGTTGTAGCATAATGAATTTTGAAAAATTGTTTCAGGAAATCTTCTTATGTTTTTTTACTAATATCAAAATTTGTATCATTGGATTGCAACGGATACCTACAGACTTTGGAAATTCTGTAAAGCAACAAATGCACCAAGTATTTCCACTTTTTGGCTCCGATTGTGGCATTATGAATTAAAAATTTTGTTATGAAAATTCTGCGGTTGCTCATTTGTCAACGGGATCAAAATTATTGTCTTCGGAACACCATGAATATATGCAAAATTTCAGAATTTCATCCGGCTCTTTGGAGCTATATTTTTTCACTTCCCCACTTTAGTTGTAGCATAATAAATTTTGAAAAATTGTTTCAGAAAGTCTTATGATGAGTTTTTACTGATATTATCAACATTTGTATCATTGAATTGCAACAGATACGTACAGACTTTGAAATATCTGTGAAGTGACAAGTGTGCCCAATATTTCCACTTTTTGGTTCGAATAGTGGCATTATTAGGACTTGAAAATTTTATTATGAAAATTCTTCAGTTGCTCATTTTTGGATGGGATTTAAAATTGGCTTCGAAAAGTAATGGCTACATGCAAAATTCATAAACATTATTGAGCCCAATGTTTGAGTTGTAGCATGATTAATCCAAAAAATTGTCAGAAAGTCTTTGGTTCCTTTTTTTCTGGAAGTATAAAAATTTGTTTCATTGGAACGCAACGTATACTTACAAACTTTGGAAATTTCCTGGAGCAACATGTGTGCTCAGTATTTCTACTTTTTGGCTTCTATTGTGGCATAACGAATTGAAAAATATTTTCAAAAAGATTTGCTCTACGGATTCAACAGGTACAACTCAACTCGATCCATTTTCTTGGGCATAGTACTGATATAAGATTGCCCGCTTTGTTGAATTTATTGTTTTAAAATATCCATAACATACTTTCTGAACTTTTCAGAATTCAAAGATAATATTAAAATATCTGTAAGTTCTAGTTTTGAAGCTTTCACGGCCATTATTGTTAGAAATATCAAAATTTGTATCATGGGAATGTAGCCGATACCTACAAACTTTTAACATTTTGTGAAGCGACATGTGCACCAAGTATTTCCACTTTCTGTCTCTGATTGTGTATTATGAATTGAAAAATTTATTACAAAAAGTCTTCGGCTGTTCATTTTTGGATGGGATTAAAATTTCTGTCCTCGGAACGCAATAGATACATCCAAATTTTCTGAACTTTATTGGGCTTAAAGTGCACTATGTTTTTTCACATTTCCACTTTAGTTGTGGCATAATAAATTTAAAAAGTTGTTTTAGAAGGTCTTCGGGTGCTCTTCTTCTTTTGATAGTATCAAAATTTGTATCATTGGAATGTAGCCGATATCTACAAACTTTGAACATTATGTGAAGAGGAGACATGTGTACTAAGTATTTCCACTTCCTAGCTCCGATTATGGCATAATAAATTGAAAAAATTTTATTCCAAAGGCTTTCCTCTACAGTCGCTCTGGTTTTGATGGTATCAAAATTTGCTCAAAGCTTCATTTCATTCTTTTGGGTACGATCCTGATCTGAGTTTGTCCGCTTTGTTCAATATATTGTTTTGGAGTTCCCATAACATACTATTTGAACTTTTCTATATTCAATGAGAATATTGATTCCACCTTGTTAATAAAAATAAGAATGAAAAAATGCGTGAATTTTTTTCACAATAGATTCAATATGTTTTCTCTAAACATACATCAAACTGGTTTTTTATTTTATCATTAATCAAAAATGAAAAATTTCGAAAAAAGTCGCTCCATTTTTATCAACAAGCTGAAATAAGCGTAATATTTTTTACCACAAATCTACAAATATAACAAGGAGATACTGCTGTTTAATATGTTTCTTTGATAAACACAAATTCAAATAGCTACAAATTCTATGGAAAAGTTCTGACTGCTCTAATCTTGCCCTCAAAAGCTTTGTAAATTTTTGTATCAGACTCCAAGTTCCCGACTTATTTTAGCCTGATTCCAGAAAGGTAAAGCGAAATGTCAAAAAAATTTGACTGGCTCGAGAACAAAAAAAATGCCAAATTGAAAATTCCAAAACACGTGTCCCTTTATTTCATGGGGAAAAAACCTGACTCAAAGTAGAAGGGGTCAGGGTTTGGAAATGAAAAAGCGATAATTTCCCGATATAACCTTTTTCTAATCTATACAAAGCGAGATGTTTGAAAAGAAAGAGAAAAAACGAATCATATCATGCATAAAAATCCCCCTCGCTGGAAAAACCTGGACAAGTACATTTGTTGACCGCCGTTCCCATATTTTTCCACGAATATACATACACTGCAAACACATTTCTCGCAAAAATCCCTGAGAAAATCAAATACTATCAAAAAGTAAGAAACGTGACCACTCTCAAAAAATGTATCAAATAAATCCAAATCACACAAAACAAAATGAGTTAATCCTCGCGAAAAGCTAAGGTTGGGTTTCGCAAAAAGTAATAAAATAAATTGAGCTATACTAAAATATATGTGGCCAAGTACGGGAGGCTTTATCGTGTGACATAAAATCTTCAAATAATGTTGAATGTTGATAGAGAAAAGAATCAAGTTCGAAAATGCAGTTGTTTTACCAACCAGAATGAAAATAAAAACTCTGTATCAATAAGAGTCCGAAGCAAAAAAAGATTGCAAATGAAAAAATATTAGATGAAAAAGAATTTCGGCCGAAGTACTTGGCGAGGTTGTCACCATGACCGATACATTATATAAATTAAGTGAAAAAACATTCGTCAAGTACTTCGGCCGAATTTTTTTTTTATCTAATTTTTTTCTATGTTTTATAAAACAATTTGTAAGTCAAGGATGATGCATCATATTCTTCCGTCATTTCATCTTTGAAAGAATAATAATTCTGAGGCTCCTGACAGTATAGTTCTATAATTATCTATTTATAGCTTAGACCGAAATTGCTAATATCCTCGCTGCCATTTCGCCCCTGAATGCGTTATTCTAATACACAACTTGAAAGCTAATGATAAAGTATTTAATTTTCTGAATTTTTTCCGTGGGGAAAAACTGGTACATTGAGGTCTCTTCTATAACACCTTCCTACCAAGCTATAATCGAATAATAACCTATCAACGAATTACTAACATCTCGAAAATACTTCGAGTGTGTAGTTAACTCTTTTGAAAACATTATAACTTTTTTTCTTATCAGAGAAACGAAACGCTCCTATATTTAAACAACCTCAGTAACAATTAATTTATGGTAGAAAATCTGTCTCATTCTCTTTTATGTCGAATTAGTAGTGTGAGCAGTACTGATTCCTGACATTGAAATAAATCGATGATGTAATGATGCAAACACGTTGTAACTTTTTTTGTTAAATACAGACTCTATTAGAGTCTATATAAAGCGAAATATATGAAAATACTATAGAAAAAAGAAGTGATATCAAATAGCAAAAATCCCCTCCCGGGGAAAAAAAACCTGGACAAGTACATTGGTGGTCCCTCGTTTCCCTATGATATCACAAAAAATCAAAACCCCACTTAATTTTTTTTTTTTTTGATGTTTACTAATTTTATTCATATCCCGGACGGCAACCAACTATATAGATCACGAAATATCCGGCCAAAAAACCAGACTTCATAATAAATGTTACTTTGAATTTATTTCCACAGAACAAAACAAGAATCAAAACATTAAAAAATCAGCGTTATCAAGATGAGAAAAATACCTCTTATAATTGGTGTGTGAGAAGTATCAATAGTCTAGAAAAAAATGAAAAAAGGTCGACATATAAGTTACGTGCAGCAGTAAAATTTATGATATCAGTACTAGGACAAGTATTTCTTTGGTGATTGAGAAGATATCAATATGGACGTACCGGCAAAGTATGGCATGCAGTTGATGCATTGCTTCTGGGATCTCCTAAGTCAAGTAGCTACTTTTGTTTTGGCTATGGCGCGACCAATATTGCCAAATAGCATTTACTTATATGACCTAATGAAACAATATTGCCTGTGCCGTGGCTAAAATAACGAAAAACAAGCAGGAACAGGAAGTTTCACATAAGATCCCGTGCTTTTGTAATGTAAAAAAAAAAAACTTTAATTTATGTCTGTACATGATAGCACAGTTTTGTTTGATTGGTAACAATTTGATGAACGTTTACCACCGTACGTTGAGCGTATACGCACAGAGTACTTGTCCGGTCCATAATTTTTTATAAAAATTGCTTATTCAAGTGAAAATCAAATTGGAGGTGCTTTTCGTTGCATGCGTTGCTTTTCGCCGTCAGAAATTTATAATAATATAATAAAATGTGTATAATATATAATAAAAAGTTATGGGCCGGACAAGTACTCTGTGCGTATATGCTCAACGTATGGTGGTAAACGTTCATCAAATTATTACCAATCAAACAAAACTATGCTATCATGTACGGACATAAATTAAAGTTTTCTTTTTTACATTACAAAAGCACGGGATCTTATGTGAAACTTCCTGTTCCTGCTTGTTTTTCGTTATTTTAGCCACGGCACAGGCAATGTTGTTTCATTAAGTCATATAAGTAAATGCTATTTGGCAACATTGGTCGCGCCATAGCCAAAACAAAAGTAGCTACTTGACTTAGGAGATCCCAGAAGCAATGCATCAACTGCATGCCATACTTTGCCGGTACGTCCATATTGATATCTTCTCAGTCACCAAAGAAATACTTGTCCTAGTACTGATATCATAAATTTTACTGCTGCACATAACTTAGATGTCGACCTTTTTTCATTTTTTTCTAGACTATTGATACTTCTCACACACCAATTATAAGAGGTATTTTTCTCATCTTGATAACGCTGATTTTTTAATGTTTTGATTCTTGTTTTGTTCTGTGGAAATAAATTCAAAGTAACATTTATTATGAAGTCTGGTTTTTTGGCCGGATATTTCGTGATCTATATAGTTGGTTTCCGTCCGGGATATGAATAAAATTAGTAAACATCAAAAAAAATAAAAAATTAAGTGGGGTTTCGATTTTTTGTGACATCATAGGGAAACGAGGGACCACCAATGTACTTGTCCAGGTTTTTTTTTCCCCGGGAGGGGATTTTTGCTATTTGTATACTTTTACCGCGGAAGAGTGCGAGACGTACGATCCAAAAATGATTACTTTCATATAAATTCAATGACAGCAATTTAGAGTTTCATTCAAATTCACGTATTTTTTATTTTTTTCCCCCTTTCGATCGCGATTAATTAGAATCTCGTTGCTTAAACAGTATTGAAAATATTAATGTTTTTTCACGAACCGTTGTGAGGTTATAAATATCGTGGTTAGGTTCGATCGACTCTTGGTTACGGTAATAATAAGAAAGTGATGGTGTGAAAATAGTCAAGTGCTTTTAATCAACTTTCGAACAATGCTGAAATGAATATGTATTTTTTTATTATTCTTAACGATGCAGTTTTTATTTTCCACATTTAACTCTACGACGGAAACGAAAGCGATCTCTTTACTCTTTCGCGATTAAATGTTCCTCGTATAAGATTTCTTGAAAAATCATTCTTTTCGTTTCTTTGATAACTATGAAATGGTGTACGTTGAACTGTTAATCATGATTGGTGTGAATCGATGTAAATTTGGAAAAGAAACTCTATAAAACTAATAATGAGTGTCAAAATAATGTATATGGCAAAGTTTGTTATTATCTTGCCGAGTTTTGAGCAGTGTCTAATAAATATTTTTTTTAACTCTACACCGTTGACAATTTATTTTATTGGTCCCTTTCCTCTTTATTATAAAATGTTCCTCGCTTGCCATAATAAGATTGGTACATCATAAAATGTTCCTTGCATGATAATTGTTGGTCCATTTCAAAAGATTTTCGACGTCGTTTTTCTATCCAAAATAGGGTGTAGAATCATCTCGCGTTTGATGAATTAATAGACAAATACACTGTCAACCTGCATCTGGATATATATGGATGCATCTGGATGATAACCGTAGTAAGTAATGATATATCTTTATATCAAAATGGCTCGTATAATATATCTTTATGTCAAAAGACTATGGCGGTATATACTCTATATCCTGGTATTACCAAAATTTGTATCTGTGGATTGCAACGATTATCTATAGACTCTGGAAATTCTGTGAAGCAACAAATATACCAAGTATTTCCACTTTTTGGCTCCGATTGTAGCATTATAAATTGAACATTTTGTTATGAAAATTCATCGGTTGCTCATTTGTCAATGGGATCAAAAATACTGTCTTCGGAACACCATGGATATATGCAAAATTTCAGAATATTGTTTGGCTCAATATGCTCTATATTTTTTCACATCCCCGCTTTAGTTGTAGCCTAATGAATTTTAAAAAATTGTTTCAAAAAGTCTTCCGATGTGTTTTTTCTGACATTATCAAAATTTATATCTTTGGATTGCAACGAATGCCTACAGACTTTGGAAATTGTGTGAAGCGACAAATGTACCAAGTATTTCTACTTTTTGCCTCAGATTTTCGCATTATGAGTTGAAAATTTTGTTATGAAAATTCTTCGGTTGCTCATTTGTCGATGGCATCAAAATTATTGTCTTCAGAACGCCATGAATATATGCAAAATTTCAAAATTTAGTTTGGCTCATTATGCACTATATTTTTTCACTTCCCCACTTTAGTTGAAACATTATGAATTTTGAAAAATTGTTTCAGGAAGTCTTCCGATGTGTTTTTACTGATATTATCAAAATTTGTATAATTGAATTGCAATAGATACCTACAGACTTTGAAAATTCTGTGAAGCGACAGATGTGCCAAGTATTTTCCCTTTTTGGTTTCGATTATGGCATTAGGAATTGAAAATTTTGTTATGAAAATTCTTCGATTGCTCATTTGTCGATGGGTTAAGAATAGCTGGCTTCGGAATACCATGCATACATGCAAAATTTCAGAATTTTGTTGGGCCCAATGTGCGCTACATTTTTTCATTTCCCTAATTTAGTTGTAACATAATGAATTTTGAAAAATTGTTTCAGGACGTCTTCCGATGTTTTTTTACTGATATTATCAAAATTTGTATCATTGGATTGCAACGGATACCTACAGACTTTGGAAATTCTGTAAAGCAACAAATGTACCAAGTATTTCCACTTTTTGGTTCCGATTGTGGCATTATGAATTAAAAATTTTGGTATGAAAATTCTGCGGTTGCTCATTTGTCAATGGGATCAAAATTATTGTCTTCGGAACGCCATGAATATATGCAAAATTTCAGAATTTCATTCGGCTCAACTGAGCTATATTTTTTCACTTCCCCACTTTAGATGTAGCATAATAAATTGTGAAAAATTGTTTCAGGAAGTCTTCTGATGTGTTTTTACTGCTATTATCAGAATTTGTATCATTGAATTGCAACAGATACCTACAGACTTTCAAATATCTGTGAAGTGAGAAGTGTGCCCAATATTGTCACTTTTTGGCTCGAAAAGTGGCATTATTAGAACTTGAAAATTTTATTATGAAAATTCTTCGGTTGTTCATTTTTGGATGGGATTAAAATTTGGCTTCGAAAAGCAATGGCTACATGCAAAATTCATAAACTTTATTGAGCCCAATGTGTGGTACGCTTGAGTTGAGGCATGATTAATTCAAAAAATTGTCAGATAGTCTTTGGTTCCTTTTTTTCTGAAAGTATAAAAATTTGATTTATTGGAACGCAACGTATACTTACAAACTTTGGAAATTTCCTGGAGCAACATGTGTGCTCAGTATTTCTACTTTTTGGCTCCTATTGTGGCATAACGAATTGAAAAATATTTTCAAAAAGATTTGCTCTACGGATGCTCTGATTGTGATGGTACCAAAATTTGCACGAAGATAATGCAACTGGTATAACTCAACTCGATCCATTTTCTTGGGTATAGTACTGATCTAAGTTTGCCCGCTTTATTGAATTTATTGTTTTAAAATATCCATAACATACTTTCTGAACTTTTCCAAATTCAAAGATAATATTTAAATGTCTGTAAGTTCTAGTTTTGAGGCTTTCACGGCCATTATTGTTATAAATGTTTGAGGCTTCCGGAAGCCTCACACATTTATATTTGTAAGTTCTTCTTCTAAATCGTATTTGCAAATATCATAAATTCACTTTGATGATAAAAATAAGAATGAAGAAATGCATAAACTTTATTTTTACAATGAATTCGATATGTTTTCTGTCCAATTACGTAAAACTGGTTTTTTGATGTTTCATTTATCTAAAACGAAAAATTTCGGAAAAAAATCTGCCTTCTAATTCTATCAATAACAAAGTGGATTAGTAATATTTTTTATCACAAACACAATACAATGAGAAGAAGTTTCTTGAAAAGTTCGTGCATTCAATTGGTTTTTTGAAAACTAATTTGCTTTGAATAATTTTTTTATCAGACATCCAGTTTCTGACTAATATAATAACTTTGAACGATGAATGAAAATGAATGAAAAATAAATCATGTTTGAAATGAATCAAAATTGAATTTTATTCGAAATTTCGAAGTATTTTTTTGATGCGTTGATATTTTTCAGAAATAATCTTTTTTTTCTCAGGTTGGCTGTACGATGCGCCAAATTCTTACGATCCGGGTTTTTTCATCGCGGGTGGTATGATTGGAATAAGTGGAGCAATGTTATTTTTAATTCCACCGATACAAAAAAGATTGCAGAAAAAAGCGGACAGAGAGGACAGACTAAAGAGAATAGATGTTATGTCTTAGCGAAAAATAAACATGCATAAAAATCCCCCTCGGGGAAAAAACCTGGACAAGTACATTTGTTGACCGCCATTCCCATATTTTTCCACGAATATACATACACTGCAAAAACCGTTTCTCGCAAAAATCCTTGGGAAAATTAAATCCTATCAAAAAATAAGAAAAGTGACCACTCTCAAAAAATGTATCAAATAAATCCAAATCACACAAAACAAAATGAGTTAATACCCGCGAAAAGCTAAGGTTGGGTTTCGCAAAAAGTTATAAAATAAATTGAGATATACTAAAATATATGTGGCCAAGTACGGGAGGCTTTATCGTGTGACATAAAATCTTCAAATAATGTTGAATGTTGATAGAGAAAAGAATCAAGTTCGAAAATGCAGTTGTTTTACCAATCAGAATGAAAATAAAAACTCTGTATCAATAAGAGTCCGCAGCAAAAAAAGATTGCAAACGAAAAAAAATTAGATGAAAAAGAATTTCGGCCGAAATACTTGGCGAGGTTGTCACCATGATTGATACATTTTGTAAATTAAGTGAAAAAACATTCGTCAAGTACTTCGGCCGAATTTTTTTTTTATCTAATGTTTTTCTATGTTTTATAAAACAGTTTGTAAGTCAAGGATGATGCATCATATTCTTCCGTCATTTCATCTTTGAAAGAATAATAATTCTGAGGCTCCTGACAGTAAAGTTAAATATAATTATCTATTTATAGCTTAGACCGAAATTGCTAATATCCTCGCTGCCTTTTCGCCCCTGAATGGCTTATTCTAATACACAACTTGAAAGCTAATGATAAAGTATTTAATTTTCTGAATTTTCGCCTTGGGGGAAAAACTGGTACTTGAGGTCTCTTCTATAACACCTTCCTGCCAAGCTATAATCGAATAATAACCTATCAACGAATTAATAACATCTCGAAAATACTTTGAGTCTGTAGTTAACTCATTTGAAAACATTATAACTTTTTTTCTTATCACAGGAACGAAACGCTTCTATATTTTAACAACCTCAATAACAATGAATTTATGGTAGAAAATCTATCTCATTCTCTTATGTCGAATTAGTAGTATGAGCAGTACTGATTCCTGTCATTGAAATAAATCGATGATGTAATGATGCAAACACGTTGTAAGTTTTTTTTGTTATATACAGACTCTATTGGAGTCTATATAAAGCGAAATATATGAAAATACTATAGAAAAAAGAAGTGATATCAAATAGCAAAAATCCCCTCCCGGGGGAAAAAACCTGGACAAGTACATTGGTGGTCCCTCGTTTCCCTATGATATCACAAAAAAACCAAAACCCCACTTAAATTTTTTTTTTTTGAAATGTTTACTAATTTTATTCATATCTCGGAGGGAAACCAACCATATAGATCACGAAATATCCGGCCATAGAACCAGACTTCACAATAAATGTTACTTTGAATTTATTTCCACAGAACAAAACAGGAAAAAAAACATTAAAAAATCAGCGTTATCAAGATGAGAAAAATACCACTTCTAATTGGTGTGTAAGAAGTATCAATAGTCTAGAAAAAAAATGAAAAAAGGTCACCATCTAAGTTACGTGCAGCAGTAAATTTTATGATATCAGTACTAGGACAAGCATTTCTTTGGTGACTGAGAAGATATCAATATGGACGTACCGGCAACGTAGAGCATGCAGTTGGTGCATTGCTTCTGGGATCTCCTAAGTCAAGTAGCTTCTTTTGTTTTGGCTATGGCGCGACCAATGTTGCCAAATAGCATTTACTTATATATGACCTAATGAAGCAATATTGCCTGTGCCGTGGCTAAAATAACGAAAAACAAGCAGGAACAGGAAGTTTCACATAAGATCCCGTGCTTTTGTAATGTAAAAAAAAAAACTTTAATTTATGTCTGTACATGATAGCACAGTTTTGTTTGATTCGTAGTAATTTGATGAACGTTCACTACCGTACGTTGAGCGTATACGCACAGATAACTTGTCCGGCCCATAACTTTTTATTAAAATTGCTTTTTTCATTTTTTTTCTAGACTATTGATACTTCTTACACACCAATTAAAAGTGGTATTTTTCTCATCTTGATAACGCTGATTTTTTAATGTTTTTTTTCCTGTTTTGTTCTGTGGAAATAAATTCAAAGTAACATTTATTGTGAAGTCTGGTTCTATGGTCGGATATTTCGTGATCTATATGGTTGGTTTCCCTCCGGGATATGAATAAAATTAGTAAACATTTCAAAAAAAAAAATTTAAGTGGGGTTTTGGTTTTTTTGTGATATCATAGGGAAACGAGGGACCACCAATGTACTTGTCCAGTTTTTTTCCCCCGGGAGGGGATTTTTGCTATTTGTCGTTCTTTTTCGTATGAGTTTTTGGAATCGTAATCCCATTTTTTATTACAAGTTTTTGAAGATAGGAATGATTTCCTATTCCATTTTTTTCATTTACTTTCTCAGTAGTTTAATAATTAATTTTTAGAAGTTACGAGTTATAAATAAAGGAAGTAATCCCCTTTTCAGATATTTATAAGAGAGAAAACAAAAATAATTCAAAACTTTAAAACTTGGAAGAGAAACCAGAATACCGGTCTCGAAAACTTATGAGACAGGAAACGAAAAAAAATGGAATGAAAAACCATTTTGATATTAAAAAACTTGCAAAAAACGGAATTCCAATTTAAAACAATGGTAAGAAAGAAAACGTAAAAAAAAGAGATAAATTTGCAAGTGATAATGCGTGGATTAGGTCTAAAGGGATACCATGTCAGAAAAAAAAAGTACCAGAAAATCTACCCCTGCGGTGATGCGGAAAGGGGTTTTATTTTGAATGGAAATAATTTGAATTTTATTTTATAGAAAGCTGGCTAATATCCTTACTTTTTTTCTCCTAGTTTAATTTAGTCCTGACCATTTTTTAGTCGAAAGTTGAGAATGGCCAAGTTTGAGTTAATGAAAACTGATTCTGTTCAGTATTCGTTAGTACTTCGGAGTTGCTGCATGAGGCCCTCAGTGCACGGTAGGTCTCTCGCGCTTGGGCTCCGCTGTACGCGGCACTGGTCATTTTCCCCTCATCGACTTCTCTACTTTCCGGGTTCTTCATCATAATCAGTTCAAAATTGTCAATCAATGGCAACGCTTCGCTCAAATCGGTGTGCAAATTTTCTATTACACAGCACGGGCCGTCTTCGGGTCCCCTTCGGTATTCTTGTCACACCCGGATATATTCATTCAACAAGCTTTTTTTGCATATTCTTCGTTACCCTTCTTTTTGTTACCGCGACTAAAACGATTTACGACCGGGTTATTCGCGGTAATAATTTAACTACCTTCAACGATTATTAGCAAGAGTGAAACGATTTACGCCCGGTTTATTCCAGTTAATAACATGTGGAACTTCGAGCTTTTCTTGCAAACGGAACGCTTCGCTTCAGTCTTTTCATCACGGTCTCTTTCAATTCGGGGTTCTGTTCAATTCGCGCGAAGTCTCACGATTTATGCCCGTTAAATTTTTAACGTTTTGTTCAGTTCATATTTGTAACTATTCCGGACTTTCTTCTAACTTATATCGACGTGGCTTTTCATTCAGATTATTCTATCGGTCCTTTCGCCACGAGGCACGCGAACGCCGGCTTGCCGCCATTGTTGGCCCCGAGCACGTTTTCGTCGTTGGAAAATTTATCTGATTTATTTTCGGATATTCATCTGAATGAGTTCGGGACATTTCTCTGAATCATTTTTGGATATTCATCTGAATCAGTTCGGAACATTTCTCTGAATTACTTTCGGATATTCATCGGATTATTTCGGAACATTTTTTCTGAGTTATCTCGGCATAGTTATCTGAGTTTTTTTATGTATCCATTTTCTCTGTTAAGTTTACAACGAATAAATCTTCGTTTGATTATTATTTTAATAATCGCCGTGTTTCTTTTTTTGTGTGTGCTTCATCCGCTCTTCAGCCTCTTCACTATCCCACGCACAAATATCACAGAAATTTACCTATTTTTTCCAAACCAGAATTCATGGCTTCTTCGAACAGATTCCCCCTTAAATTCAAGATAGCGATCGATGCACATGCAGGATCTATTTCAATTTCTAGATTCAGACTACCAATGACCCCCTCCCCCCGCCCACAATAATTACAAAAAAAATGTGGTATCCAAAAATTATAGCTTCAGATGTACATCCTGACTGGACTATATTTAGTTTCGAAAAATTGTTTCGTCGCTGCTTTCCAGAATGAAATAAGGTTTAGTTCTTCCAGTAAAATCCAAATGTTTTTTTTTTAATTCAGGGTTGTCAAAATTTCATATCCTTAGATTAAAGAAAATGAAAACTTACAAAAATAAACAATAAATAAAACATAATAAAAATAAGAATTCATGCCAATAGCTAGTATAGAAGCCGATATTAGAATTTTTGCACTGATACAATTATTTATTTAAGGGCTTATATACACCTAGAGAGGTAAAAAAAAATCGATTTTCAAAAACATTATTTTTCGATGGTGTCACACTTTGTCATTCTTAAAAATTTCCTGGTAGTTGATAACATATTGCAGCTATGAAAAAAAAATTCATCTCCATTTGACAGATGCTCAAATACCAAAATGCTTATTTTCGAAATTGTGTTTTTGAAAACGGTAATCATTCTATCTCGAAAACTAACCGACCAATTTGGATGAAATTTGGTACAGGGGACCATTACATAATTGTCTGGTCTCTGTCGAGCGATTTGTCTTTTAAACATCATAGTTTTTGTTTCACACGTAAAAAAAGAAAAAACATTTCGGCAAAATTCCGACTTTAAGATTCAAACCTTTGCAATTTTGCGAAAGATGCTTTAAAAAAAATTCGGCCTCGACAAAAACTGCTTATTTTTGTCAACTTTAAGAAAAAAAATTTGTTTCATTTTTGGCTTAAAGCGTACAGTAGAAATCGTGGTTACCGCAAATAGCATTTTGCAAAAAACTGTTTTACAAAAACTACAATCACAGCTCATCTAATTTATTTTTTTCAATGAAATTTTCTGCTTTTATTCACAACAATATGTTTTTTTAAATATACCAAAAATTATTTCAATGGCTACTTTTTGTCAGTATGGAAAAAATTATTGAAAATGTCTATATTTTTGGAACCTCTAGATGTATGTAAGCCCTTAAAATATATCAAACTTTGCAGATTCTTTGTTACCAACCTTCGTTATTCTTTGTATGATTTATTGCTTATACTGAATCTTCTTCTATCACCTCATACAATCACCTATTTATTCACCTTCCAAACTTTCAATACCTCATTCCGCATTCAATCTTTATACGAATACTACTTGGAATATTAAACAACCCGCGAGCCATTGATGATACATTACATCTTTCGGGCATTTCACTTTTAGAAGAACATTGTAATCCTCAGGCTCCTTTCAATAATAAAAGTGAACAATTGAAAATTCATATCGAATTTTCTATCGATTAATAGCTTAAAGAAAAATTACTAATATCTTCCCTGCTTTCTTTTTCCGATAAGTTCTTATTTCAATGCACATGCTGAAAGCCATTAATGAAGCATTCAATTTTTCTAATTTTTTGTCATTAAAAAAACTGTAACTTGAGGTTTCTTCTAATGTCCAAGTTGAATCGATAACATCTCACTTCCAAGTTATAGTTGATTAACCCATTAACGCCGAAGAATCGTGTTTTTTTCTTCTCATTTTCAAGCTAGATTCTTATCATCGAAAAAAAATCATTTGCAAATAAAAAATATGTTCCCTTGTACTTTCGAGTGCCCCCTTTCCGAATCCGGAGTCAAAATTGAGTTTTGTCCATTAGAAAAAAAAATATGGCCGTTTTTAAACAAAAAAAACCGAAAAAATCGAAGACATTTTTTTTTCAATATTTTTTTTCTCATTGAAGACGCGCGAGGACCCCCCCTTTTTCTTCAACCATGAGTGCACAAAATAGTTGTAGTTTAAGAATATATTTTTTTAATTTGTCGACATTGACATTTTCACCCCCAAAATGGCGCTTTTCATCCCTTCAGCAGGAAGACAATTTTCACTCTCGGTGCCCGACAAAAAAAATATTCAAATCTTAACGAAAATTGGTATCCCGAGGTTTTCAAGGTCGCTGATTACGATTCCGCCCTCAAAATTCGAAAATTCAGAATGGCGGATCCAATATGGCGGACCCGAATTCAAAAACTTACTTGAATCGGATGAAATGTGGCACTCGGGGGTTTTCGAGGTCGCTGATTACAAATCTGCCCTCAAAATTCGAAAATTCAAAATGGCGGATCCAATATGGCGGACCCGAATTCAAAAACTTACTTGAATCGGATGAAATGTGGCACTCGGGGGTTTTCGAGGTCCTTGATAACGAATCTGGCATCATCATTTCAAAATTCAAAATTGCGGATGCAATATGGCGGACACCTTCCCATTAACGCCCAGTTATTATCTAACGTTTATTGAAGAATTGACAACTTTATATAAATGTAAATAATAATCATTCAATTGATTCACATTTTATGATCATATATTATATTTTTCATGTGTCGAATAAAAATTGACGTTGCAGAGGCTGAGAAATCTCCGATTTTCTTACATTTCATCTTGTTTTTGTTTATACGGGTCATCATTGAATATTATCCCTGATACAAATATATTTATTATCCATGAATATTTCTGTCTGCAAATAAGTTTTGTATATGCCTATCACATCTTTTTTCAATTTTTCACGTTTGTGGAGTGCGGATCGTTCACATTGCTAATGATATTTTATTTTCTGTAAAAAATATTAGCTCAGAATTTTTGTGTTCATTTTAGGTCTGCCAATATTCCTTATCTGAATAATTTGGTTTCTATTTTCGTAGAACTTGTGTTGAGACTAAATCGAACTCACTTATATACCTAAATTTCAGCTCAGTACCTCAACAAAATTTATTCATAAAATATTGTTTTATCATCTTTATTGCTCCTGAGTGAATTCACTTCTTCGATAATTTTTATCTCATCGGCAGCGTGAGCATATTGACAATATTACCATTATGTCTCGAAAACGACCAAGGCAATCTATTCCTTCTCATGTAGAGTTTGAAATGGATACTTCTGACGATAATTGTGACGAGCTCGTCGCGATTCCGAATCCAGACAATTCTGGTTGTTCTAGTGATTCCGATTCTGATTTTGAATCAAACGATCACCTTTCGAGTATCACTTATAAACAAGCATCGGAAAATTACACAGATAATCAATGTAAATTGGAAGGAGATCACCAATATAAGTGGATGGTTGATGAAAAGAGCTACCCGAATGAGACTGAAGACAAATTATTACTAACTGACGGTGTAAAAAAAAGTATTCAAAAAAGTGAGCCGATACAACTGTTTGAAAAGTTTTTCTGCATGGAAATGAAAACATACATTATTGACTCATGTAAAGAGGATGGGTTTGAATTGCAGTTGGATGATTTGAATACTTTCATTGGCATCATCATTGTAAGCTCGTTCAATAAAAGAAAATCTCAAAGAGACTATTGGTCATCTGATCCCTTCTTATTATGTGAGGTGGTTTCTTCTGCAATGCAACGCGATACATTTGAGAAAATCAAATCAGAATTAAAGTATTCGATGCCTAAAGACAATGATCCCAGTGATAAGGCATGGCGCGTTCGTAAATTACTAAAATTATTTCAGAGAAATATTCGTCAGTTTGGCTTGTGGAAGACTGCGTTATCTGTTGACGAAATGATGGCCAAATCATATGCAAGAACATCGCTAAAACAGTTTATCCGGGGAAAACCCATACGATTCGGACTAAAATTTTGGGGTCTTTGCACCGCCGATGGATACCTGTTGAATCTCGATTTATATTGTGGAAAAAATTCATCAATTGGAGATAAATTGGGTAAATGTGCTCTAGGTTCTCGTGTAGTGATGCAATTATTGGATCCATTTCTCAAATCTATCCCTCCTAAGAAGATATCTCAGTTCCATCTTTACTGCGATAATTTTTTTACGAATTTCGATCTCCTAGTACATTTGAAAAAGTTAGGTTTACAATGTACAGGAACTATAAGAGAAAATCGAGTCAAAGAAAAAAAAGTAATCGACAAAAAGTCTCCACGAGGTACGTATGTTGTAAAGCATGATCAAAACAGCGCAATAAACTACATAACTATCGTAGACTCGAAACCAGTTTCGATCGCTTCTACCGCTGCAGGGGTGACTCCTCTATTACCGTCTAAGAGATTTAGCTCGAGTGCACATTCAAAAATTGAGATTCCGTTTCCACAAGCATTTCATGTCTACAATAAATTCATGGGCGGAGTAGACGTTCACGATGGACATTGCAACAACTTGCTTCCAAGTATCCGTTCAAAAAAATGGACATGGGTCGTCTTTATTAGATTTATACAGGCCGCCATTGTGAACTCAGTCGTGATTTTCAACGCAACTGGAGATAAAACAAAAAAAATTGGTTCAAAGCAATTCGCAATTTCGATTGCTAAATATTACTTAGAGAGGGGAAAACTAAAACGGAACAAAGCACACGATACTTTCCGTCACAGCAAACAAGCTCATTGTTCAATCTGTCCAATAAGAACATATACGTACTGTAAGGGCTGTAATGCTTACTTCTGTAGTGCTTGTATGAAAGCGAAACACGTAATCAGGCTTCGGGGATAAGCAAAGGGCGCATTTACAACCAAGCACCCCAAAAAGTGAGAGGCAAGGGGACTCACTCGAATCAAGCACCCCAAAAAGTGAGAGGCAAGGGGACTCACTCAAATCAAGCACCCCAAAAAGTGAGAGGCAAGGGGACTCACTCGAATCAAGCACCCCAAAAAGTGAGAGGCAAGGGGACTCACTCAAATCAAGCACCCCAAAGGAGAGAGGATTTCTACCACGTCCATGTCGTTTTCTCTGG
Organism: Rhimphoctona megacephalus; assembly: GCA_963989365.1. Taxonomy (NCBI): domain Eukaryota; kingdom Metazoa; phylum Arthropoda; class Insecta; order Hymenoptera; family Ichneumonidae; genus Rhimphoctona; species Rhimphoctona megacephalus. Next base: position 4,294,187 of record OZ022418.1, on the reverse strand, counting down.
GTAATGCTCTTAAGTAATTCTCTGGGTAATACTCTTAAGTAGAATAAGGAATTATAAGTTTATCCGTTGAGTAATGCGGAGTGATGAATTTCTATAAATTTGTCAATTTGTCAATATATAAAGTTGTCAATTCTTCAATAAACGTTAGATAATAACTGGGTGTTAACGGGAAGGTGTCCGCCATATTGCATCCGCCATTTTGAATTTTGAAATGATGATGCCAGATTCGTTATCAAGGACCTCGAAAACCCCCGAGTGCCACATTTCATCCGATTCATACAGTTTTTGAATTTAGGTCCGCCATATTGGATCCGCCATTTTGAATTTTCGAATTTTGAGGGCAGATTTGTAATCAGCGACCTCGAAAACCCCCGAGTGCCACATTTCATCCGATTCAAGTAAGTTTTTGAATTCGGGTCCGCCATATTGGATCCGCCATTTTGAATTTTCGAATTTTGAGGGCAGATTTGTAATCAGCGACCTCGAAATCCCCCGAGTGCCACATTTCATCCGATTCAAGTAAGTTTTTGAATTTGGGTCCGCCATATTGGATCCGCCATTCTGAATTTTCGAATTTTGAGGGCGGAATCGTAATCAGCGACCTTGAAAACCCCGGGATACCAATTTTCGTTAAGATTTGAATATTTTTTTTGTCGGGCACCGAGAGTGAAAATTGTCTTCCTGCTGAAGGGATGAAAAGCGCCATTTTGGGGGTGAAAATGTCAATGTCGACAAATTAAAAAAATATATTCTTAAACTACAACTATTTTGTGCACTCATGGTTGAAGAAAAAGGGGGGGTCCTCGCGCGTCTTCAATGAGAAAAAAAATATTGAAATAAAATGTCTTCGATTTTTTCGGTTTTTTTTGTTTAAAAACGGCCATATTTTTTTTTCTAATGGACAAAACTCAATTTTGACACCGGATTCGGAAAGGGGACACTCGAAAGTACAAGGGAACATATTTTTTATTTGCAAATGATTTTTTTTCGATGATAAGAATCTAGCTTGAAAATGAGGAAAAAAAACACGATTCTTCGGCGTTAATGGGTTAATAAGCTAACAACAAATTGCTAACATCTCGAAAACATCTGAAGTCTTTAGTGAATTCTTTTAAAAATATGGCAACGTCCATTTTCGAAAAAAAACTTCATCACAGAAACGGAATGCTTCAATAGTTTAAAATACCTAAATAAGAATGAATTTATGGTAGATAATCTGTCACATTTTCTGATGTCCAATAAGTAGAGTGGAGAGTACCGTTTCTGGTCATTGGAATAAATTGACGATGTAATGTTGCAAACATGTTGAAATTTTAAGTTTAGGAGATATTAAAAAAAAAGAAGTCATATCAAGGGGCAAAAATCCTCCACGGAAAAAAAACCTGGACAAGTACATTTGTTTTTTTTGAATTTCAAATTTTTGTTTTTCTGTGCAAAACGGGGGGCAACAAATGTATTTGACCAGGTTTTTCCCCGTGTTTTTTATTTTTATTTTTGTTATAGAACAACTGTACTGTAGAACACAACTGAATTTTCAATTAATTGAAAGATTTTTATTAGAGATTAGTAGGTTATAAAGTATTTTACTCTTAATGCTTTTATAGTTTTAATTTATTTAATAATTTTTGTGAAATTTAGATTTAATTTTTGGTCGGGTTTGAATTTGCATGTTTTGTGAGATTATGATTTGATTGATAAATTTTTGTGGGGCTCTCTCATAACTTTTTGTGAGTTTCTAATCTATTGAAAAAAAATTTGTGAGCTTCTTCTATACATTTTGGAGAGATTTGATGTGAATAAGAGAATTTTTGCAAGGTTGGTTTTTTCTGGAGGTAATGTCTTTTATAGCTTTTTGTGGGGGTTTTGTGATGAGAAGGCGATTTATTGCCGGAACTACTATTTAGGGGGAGTGATTGTATTGTATCAACTTTGTTTAGTTTTTATTGTCTAAAATGTGTTAAATTTAATACATTTCAATCTATCAAGGATTTCAATAATCACTATAGTTTATGTGAACTTGTGTTATTTTGAGTGAGACATGAATTTATTCTAACAGGGATACGGTCTATATCAGTTCACACAAGGTTGTAATTGGACCAGCATCATATTTTTGGAGTTACAAATTCTTCGCTTAATTATGGTATATTTTTTTTCTGCATTTGTAACACGACAGCTGTCTGGTGAGAATGAATCGAATGCAAAAACTGCAACAAATCTAACCTCAAACAACCATCATAACTCAATTTTAAATGTATTATTTAATTTAGATTAGAATGTCACCGATAGAATCATGCTTTGGCGTACCGAGTTTATTATATTGATCCCAATCTCTTCAATCGATTAAACTCCGGGCGTAACACGAGGTTATGTGTGACAAGAGTTTCAAATGGGCGAGCACAGTAACATACTTATCTTTCGCTCTTTAATAGCTCTACATTCATTGAAATTTTTGGGAATCCAACCAGCAATATTTGAACTTTGTTTTATTTAGCTTTACGGCGTGGAGCGTACACTTTTTCGTATTTTTTAAACTGGTTTGCCAGATTTTATGAAACGTGACAAGAAAACACAACTCAACGATTCGTCTATAAATGAACACACGGTCTTATCCACTGAAGGGGTTTGATCGCTACTGGTGATATATCTGAGCACGCTATTTACGCGCCAAGCCATGCTTTGTCATCTCCATTTGGACATGCGCGATGTGCGCCCATCACGGTCAATAGGGTATACCTATATATAGGACTCACAGTTACTTGTAGTGAATATCGGAATAGGACCTATGCATATGTGCGTATTCATCGCTGCCTATGTCTGCCAACTGGTTGCCAGGGTCACGACGTCGACAGGGTCCCAGTTCTACACCGGGCAATTCGCCACCGTATTATTTTGGTATATCTATATATATATACACGGAAACAATACGGTGACGAGTTGCCCGGTGTAGAACTAATACCCTGTCACGTCGTCATCACCAGTGGCGAGAAAGATCGGAGGATGTGTGTGTTTATAAGCCTCCACTGAATTAATCCCACCATATTGACTATATTGAATTTTTTTAACAAATCGCTTGGTGGTCGTTCAGTGGTATACGGTATGGCATTCAGATTGTTCTGTGGTTCATATTTTTGTCAAAAAATAAAATCCAAATATTACACCCTAAATTAACCCCCCATATTGATTACGTTGACTTTCTTTTACAAGTCGCTCGGTAGTCGTTGAGCGGTGTACAGTTACACATTAATATTATTTAATAGTACATCATTATTTCGAAATAAATAAATTTTTAAAATTAGCCCCAGAGTTAGTCCCCCCCACATTGAATCTTGATATAACGAAGTGCGGGACCAAGGTCCGTAGATTGGTAGCATTACATTAGTAAGGTCTTCTCAAAGGCGACCATTTTGGGTCCACGGAGAAGTCGTATTGTCATATAGGTATATCGGTGTATTTGTGTTCGTAACCGTCAGTAAACTATAGGTATACTCGCATGAGTATTTCCGCCATTTTAGATCCGCGTATAGAAGAAACGTATGAGAAGGGTTCGGTATACTTAGCAGATGAATCTGATAATTCTCTTTTTTTATTGTTGCTATGGTTTGCAAATGGTTTTCGCAAGTTTTCGAAACTATTATGATAGTTTTCGAAAAAACAGTTTATTAATAATATAATTAATCAAAATTTATTGGTATATAGTTAGCAGAACTTAATTTCAAATATCGTTTTTTATTGTTGCTATGGTTTGCAAATCGTTTTCGCAAGTTTTCGAAACTATTATGATAGTTTTCGAAAAATTGTTTACTAATAATTATTAAAAAAATGTTGGTATATAGTTAGCAAAACTTAATTTCAAATAACGTTTTTTTTTTAACAATCAGAAATTATTTGGCAAACACATAAGTAATGTTAGTATAGTTTACGAAGTGATTATTTTATCGTAATTATTGAATTATCAATCTACCATACAGTGGTCAAAGAGCTCCGCATTGCCTAGGAATTTTCCTTGGGATTTACTAGGGTATACCACCTCAACTCTCATTGGAGACGTCGTAATGTGTTCATCAAAATTTAGGCAAAATAACGTGGATAAGTGAAAAAACGTACTATGGAACGGTGTCACGATGGAATGTTCTTCAACACGATATCGGCGATAGAATATACGCGGTCAAAATAGCCGCAGTCAAAATATCCGCGGTTAAAATGTCAGCGGTCAAAATATCCGCCAAAAAAAAAAAATACTCTGATTTTAAAAATTGCAACTCAATTTGAACTACTATTTCCTAATACCTATCTACTATTTACTACACCTACTATTACCACATGTCAAACGATTCAAAAAACAACCCCGAGATGACTCAAACCCACCCTACTATTCCCACATATCTAACGATTAAAACAACAACCCTGAGATGACCCAAACCCACCCTACTATTTCCACATGTCCAACGATTCAAAAAACAACCCCGAGATGACCCAACCCACCCTATATATATATATATATATATATATATATATATATATTGTAACGATAATTTTTTATCGTCACTTAAAAACAATTTATTATTGTTTTCCCGCTCGATGCTCCAACCACGATACAGCCTCGTAGGACCTATCTGAGATAAAAAGGATTAAAATTTAGTTAATAATTAATTATTAATTGCGTCCCGGAATATTTATTGTGTTTTTCATTGGCCAGCGAGAATTATTGGAGGGAATAAGAGTAAAGCAGCAGCGAGGAGAGAGACAACAACATGGTAAAGGGAGTCGGAGAGAGAGAGAGAGAGAGACTTCGAATTTCGTTTGCAACATCGGCGTACTTCGGGCGAGGCTCGTACGCATTGGTCACCTACAAGACACCGACACACACACTCACACGGTACATCAATCTGGGGAATATTCGGGAATCTTCGAGAACATTATCATCGTTGGACGACGCTATTGGTCATCGTCGTTTTCCAGTCATTACTTCAGGGGAATCGCAATATTGGGTAACGTCGGACCCTGGTTACAATGATCGAAGATAATCCCATTAATTTATTTATTAAAATCTTCCCTATATCTTTCTCTTGTTATTTATCGTCGTTGCGAACTTATTATTTGGGCTAGGAGTTGTTAAAAGTAACGAATAACTAAATAATTATTCCCGATAGAAATTCGGAGCCCCGTCTAACGCCCGCGACTAATTGGCTTGTTCCGCGCCTGTCGCAAATTTTCGCGAACATTCGAGAGAAAGAGGGAAAAAGGGGGTGAGAGTGTCATGTGTGACTCTCGATTTTGTCAGATTTTCGGTGAGCATTGAGTGGGACGGACATGTAAAAAAAATTGTTTTAAAAAACAAAAAACTCCCGACTGCTATAATATATATAACTTCATAAAAATATATTTTTATAAAATATTTATAAAAAAGAATGAAAGTAATTTCCAAAAAAAGATTTATTTTGAAACCCCCCCCGCCAAAAGTAGATAGTAGTGAACTTCAAAAAGTGTGAAATAATAATTGATCAGAAATAATACATATAGATAAAAAATCATTCAATTGGTTAGTGTAACTCCATCGAAATTCAATTTTTATGGTTAATGTTAATTGACGGTAGGATAAGTTATTTACATGCGAAAAATAAAAATCAAAAAGTAATTATCAAAGTTAAATAATTGTACGAAAAATGTAGATGATTAAAAAAATGTACAATTTACATAAAATTAACAAATGTTATAATTATAATCGAATTTAATTGTGGTCGGGAGAAGTCTCTAAGTCATTAAATGAGAAATGAAGACGTCTCCCGACCACAATTAAATTCGATTATAATTATAACATTTGTTAATTTTATGTAAATTGTACATTTTTTAAATCATCTACATTTTTCGTACAATTATTTAACTTTGATAATTACTTTTTGATTTTTATTTTTCGCATGTAAATAACTTATCCTACCGTCAATTAACATTAACCATAAAAATTGAATTTCGATGGAGTTACACTAACCAATTGAATGATTTTTTATCTATATGTATTATTTCTGATCAATTTTTATTTCACATTTTTTGAAGTTCACTACTATCTACTTTTGGCGGGGGAGGGGGGGGGGGGTTTCAAAATAAATCTTTTTTTGGAAATTTCTTTCATTCTTTTTTATAAATATTTTATAAAAATATATTTTTATGAAGTTATATATATTATAGCAGTCGGGAGTTTTTTGTTTTTTAAAACAATTTTTATTTCACACTTTTTAAAATTCACTAGTATCTACTTTTGGTGGTGGGTGTTAAGTTATTTCATTTTTTTAATATTTACTTCATTCTTTTTTTGAATCATTTAAAAAAAATTAAATTAAAAAAATATATATTTATTATAAATGTTCATTTTTATAAATACAGCTTTTCTTCAGTAAACGTTCGTCGAATATATAAATCCAAAGTTTTGTTTTTCCCGATTTTATTGTGATTTTTTGTCAGATTTACATGTATTTCCATAAAAAGTTATCTTTTTTTTACACATTTTCTCCATTCTACGTTTGTTGAATTTATAATTTTAAAGTTTTGTTTTTCCCAACTTTATTCATTTTTTTGTCGGATTCATACTTAAAAGAAATACTGTTGCTAAGTTCGATTGGTTGAAAAATTGTAACCTATAATTTTTCAAACTTCACGTTTATGTATTTCTTTTTTAATTCAGTTTGTGTGCGTAGTAATAATAACTTGTCTTTTGTCAAACTGACACTCAAATAACTTGTTTTCTTTCAAATTTGTACTAATAAAATATCGACAAGTTCGCTCATTAAAAAAAATGATGTAATTTTCTATAATGCTATAAAGTTTTGTTAAAATTCACTTTGCGTGATGAAAAAATTAAACACGGTTTTATTTATAAGCTCATTCTGTGTACGCACTAAAAAATAAAATTACTAATAAAATTTCACAAAAAATGTTATTGGAATCTTTTTATTAAAAATATAATTTTGTTCACTTGTACATTTGCTAAATTAAAAAATTTAAAGTTTTGTTCTTCCCAATTTGTTCATTTGTCAAATTTACTATTAAAATCTATATATTGATCAGTCTACTTGAAAAAATAAAAGAAATCACTGTAACTTTCCATAGTCGGGTAAAGAAATCACTGTAACTTTCCATAGACCTGGGGTAGTCGGTCTGTAAGACGTTTGAGGTGTCGGGCCACCTACGGGTGAGGTACTAGTATCCGAGTCTTGCAGAGGGTAGACCACATGGCGGCTACCCATAAAACTCGCATGGTTATCAGATTCGTCTATGACCTCTAAAGTTAGAGCAAAGTAGCGACTGACGAGTAGAGAGATGTGGTAGAGGTAACGCGAAAGTGTCCTCGACCGTGACTCGTCGCGGTTGCAGAGGTAGCTTTGCTAATAACGAGTACTGAGGGGAGGGGGAGCCCCACGAACTTGCCACTCGTGCCCCCTCAACTGGAGACGGTCTCTCAGGGGCGTGGGCTAGAAAGTCAAGCCCGGACCAAGGGTTCACCCGGGGCAGCCAGGTGTAAATTGGGAGCTGTTGAACGATAGTGCGCTGGCAGGGCGTGATCTCTGCCCCACGCACTTGGGTGCCGTGTTGTAGCCAATAGGCGGAGACAGCACGTTAAATACAAAGGTATGCTTAATGTAACTTTCCATAACGCAATAAAATTTCATGTTTATATACTTCCGTTGTCGATTTCGTTCATTGTTGTTGCTTTGAGTTCGTAGCACTTTACACGACTTTTTATTACTCTTATTTTTAAATTCACTTTGTGTGTCACGCAGTAATAAAAAATAATTAAAAAAAAAATAAGAGTAAGATCATCACTATAACACAAAACTTTATTATATTAAATAAAAATAATGATCGCAGCGAAACTCATAACATAAAAAAAAATCGAGGACTACCTTATCTTTCGATATGGCAAAATGAGTTTGAATGTGAATATTAATAATTTCAACGAGTTTGCAATAGATTTTAACAAACTATGTGGAAGAACACTGTCTGCCACACACAGAAAATACATGCAATTATAACACAAAAAAAAACAATATATACATGTATATAGACGAACTGTATACACAGAGGCGCGCCGGTTCGGATTGAACTTAGCAACGCACAAGGGTGTGAATGTGGCGATAGTCGAATAAGGGTCCCCTTTCAATATGGCAAAATGCGTTTGAATGTGAATATTAATAATGCTTAATTATTTCAGCGAGTTTGCAATAGAATTGAACAAACTATGTCTAAGAACACTGCCTGTCACACATGGAAAGTACATGCGAAAATTGGTCAAGACAGTTGTCACCGTTTCGGAGAAAAGTGGTGACAAAGAAATAGCCCCAATCAGCTGATCGCAGTGAAACGCATAACTCCCGTCTTTTTGCCCTGCGGGCAGTCGGGAGTTAATTAAACGGTAATTATTAGCAAATTTCTCTCCTTCTCGCTTTCCGAGTTGGCCAGTGGGTTTATCCCGTATTTGTTAACGATTTTCCTTCAATAATTTCACCTAAAGAAATATTGAAAAAGTGTTGCGATCCCGGCAAAAGTATTAACGTTCAATCGCGGCGGCGGCTTCACCTTTCGCTTTGAAAATATAATTTTCTCAATTATTGCCACGTGTTCGCGGGTTTTGTGAAGCAGCTCGCTATATAACTAATGTCCAGGTAATAATTGTGTCGTGGTTGAATCCGAAAATCTCAAATCTTTCGTGTAATGAAATTCATTTTTCGTCATTAATTAATAGTGCCAGGATACGAGAATTTTCGTCGATAAGTGCGGATGATGAGAGTGGGAATTGTGTGTGTGTGTGAAACCGGGAAAGAATTATCGCGGGTTGCAAAACCAATAGTCCGGCCGAGTCACTGAATAGCGGGTACTCGGTAATGCTTGGAATAACTATCTTTAGTTTATGCGAGATATTAATTATTAACCACCATTTCGTTCCTTCCCGTGAGTAAATCCACGGTAGGAAAATACGGGCTCGTTATAAATTATAAGAGTGTGTAGAATCCCGGTCGTATGAGTGTGAACGTGAGTGAGTGATCGCGAATCTTCTCGTGTTTTGTGGCTTTTTCCCGTGGTATTATTATTATTATTATTTATTTTTATTTTTGTGTATTTGAATCATTATTCGGTTCTTCGGGTATCAGAAAATTTGGACATTGTAAATCCTCAAGGTAAAATGATTAAACAATAAAATTATAATTTTCATTTATATTTTCTCTTCAAAATTATATCGTGCTCAATTTTCTTTTTATTATTTAATGACCCCGCCCATTCTGCTGCAACGAAGCCGGTCAACCGCCTATCTCTCTCTCTCTCGTGTTAAGGATGCTCCTCTGTTACATCGATTTAATGCCATCGACTTGAAATTTTTACAGCCTATCAATATTGATTTTCTAAAAGTGTGTGCAAAATTTCAAAGAGATTAGGAGCCTCGTTGTCGAGATATTAAATATTAAAAACAATGCTATTTAACACGCGTTCTTATGGCCGTACATGAAAAACAGGCTGTAATTGTATTGTCGTTCGCGAACCTGAAATGCCAACACCTAAAAAAAAATACACAACCTAGTTCAATACATAAGGAAGCCGTGTGCAAAAGATTACCTTCATTAGGAGCTTTTTTGTCAAGTAATTAAATAAAACCTTACAAAAGTCTCGAACATTGGTCGAAAGCAGGTGCGACTTGGCAACACTGCGCCGGGCGCCACCAACCTCACCCCCTAAGCGCATGGTCTACAAACTGGCGCGAGATTCAAAATTAATAAGCACGGAAAATAATGTTTATGATGCAAAAAACTTTCTTTATTATCGGAAATATATACTTCTAGTATTTTACAAATCTTTGGCTGAAAAGAATAAATATTTAATTAGTAAATCACAGATCACCTATGAATAAATAATAAGTAATTAAACTTCAAGAGTTTTGTTTAAAAAATCTACAACGGCGTTAATAACAATTGACGATTTCGTAACACGGGGTTTGCCATCGACGATTCCGGACAGTAGCCGGGTGACGCCTTCATTTCCGTCCAAAACAAAGGCATCGACGAGAGTGTCAAATTCGATTTTAGCCAGACTCATTTTTTTTTTCATGCCAGCAGAAATGACCCCATCCAGTGGACATAACGTTTTCATCGTTATTTGAGTTTGCTCTCGAGCTCTCTCATTATTTACAAGTGATTGCAAACTCATTTTCTTCGATATCAGCAGGTCAGGGGATATATCGTGATGCCGGATAATCTTTTGCAGTATTCCTGCGTCGCGCACGGCATCATGGGCTTCATCGTACGATATTTTTGCTTCATCTGCCAGATACGCTTGACTGCAGTGATTGTAACGTTGCAGCTTTTCTCGAAGAATTGGAAGCGTGTCCACAAATCCCGATATGACGATCTTGAATGCGTCACACATATTAGCTTGATTAATAGCTAATAGTAATCGCGTGCTATCGAAAGTGCCGTTGTGCGCGACCATCACGCAAGGTTTACCAATCGACGACAAAAACTGGAGCAAAAATTCTAAAGCTGCTGTGATGGTAACTGATGGCACTTGATTTTCGTGCAAAAATAGTTCACCATCTCTATTCGTCAGTCCATTTACAGCAGACGCACTTCTGGTGATAGGTCGGGTAGGATTTACGTACTTCCCAAACGACGTATCGTTGTATCTAGCGCCGATTTGCAGGATTTCCGCCGTTCTTGCGAGACTTGAAGTTTCGAGGTCGTAAAAAACTACGACTTCGTCGGAAAGTTCATCAGTTGGATAATCGAGTGCATGTGAGTCAATGAGTCCCATGTTCGACGCATACGTTGTGCCCTCTCTCTTTTCTTTTTTCTTTCGGAGCGCTGCTCTAATTTTTCTTAAATTTTGTCGTCAACGTTTGAAACTCTGCGTTTTTATTTTTAATGCTCTGCGTGTAGCCTTTTTTTGACGAGCTTCCACGAAACTCAATAAATGAGCACCTGGTGAAATCTTTAAATCTTCGGTGGCGTCCACAATATACTTTTCACCTCGATTTTTGTGTCCTACGACGGCGGCAAATCTGAAATCTGCTGATTCGCTTTAGCTATAACATTGTGCCTTCGGAGCTTTGCTAGCTGCCGCATGATTAATACTCTCGTTTGCTTGGCTTGAAAATCCATGAGCGAATTTTTCCGCGTTGTTTGCCAATTGATTAAAAATTTGTTGCAAACTCGTGTAAAGTTCTGAACTTTGAAAGCCTCCTGGAACAGAAGTGTGGGATAATGTTTAATGAGAATAAGAGTTTTATATGTTAAGAAATAAAACACACGACACTTTTTTGTTTATTAAAAGAATTATCTATTCGATATAATTTCTTGTTACAATCTTTTCACGTCTTTTCGGTTTCAGTATCCGATCTCCACTAACTCTTTTCTTTTCTTTTCAACAACTCGTAACTAAGCAACTAAACTATCGTCTCCTTCTTTTTCTTTCTTCTTTGAATTTTTACATCCTACATTCGGCCGTCCTGCAACTACATACGACCTCGTATGTTCTTTTAGTCTTCATTTTCTACATCGCTGTCTTCACACAACCATAATTTCATGAAATCAGCTGCTGTTGATGTTTTCTGAGGTCCTTCATGCTCACCGACTTTATGAACCAAATATCGATTGTTACGCAGCACCTTAATTATTTTATATGGTCCCAAAAATTTGGCTGCAAATTTTGATCCAGGTGCTTGTTGCGTTCTTTTTACTGCAACTAAATCGCCTTCTACATATTGTTTTGCTTTCTTTCGTTTTTTATTGAATCCTTTACGATTTTCTTCTTGGATCTTTGCGATGTTTTCTTTTGCACAAATTCGTAATTCATCACGTTGCTCTTTGAAATGATTTATCCATTCGTTTTCGAGTAATTCACGAATATCATCATTGTTTCGTAAACGTGCATGAATTCCGAACAATAAATTAAATGGTGATGTACCGATACTTCGATGTACAGTCGTGTTTAAATATTGTTGTGCAATATTTAAATATTTAAACCATTCGTCCGGTTTGGGTGCTGCCAATTTTGTTAAGAGTGATATGAGTATTCGGTTGATTCGTTCCACTTGTCCATTTGCTCTCGGAACACCTGTGGTTGTCAAGATATGTTGAATATTTTCATTTCGACAATATTCTTCAAACTCTTCTGATGTGAAACCCGTTCCTCGATCGGAAATAATTCTTCGTGGATTACAAAACGTAACTACTTGTTTTTTGAGGTGATTAAGAACCTCTGTTGTTCCTGTCGACTTTGTGGTATATAACCATGTAAATTTACTGAAACCATCCACTACTACAAAAATGTGTTTGTAGTTCTTTTTTGTCGAAGCCATAGGACCTAAATGGTCTATATGATACGTATCAATCGGATTTTCTCCTTTATTTATTGTAGACAAGAATCCTTCTTGTTTTCCTTGCTTTCGTTCAGCTAATATGCAATTAATACAGTTGCGTATAATTTTATCGATCTTTGGTCCTGCGTTTTTTATATAATAATCTTTTTTTATAATTGCTTCTATTTTAGCAACTGAGAAATGTCCTTGTTCATGTGCTCTTCGAATTACTTGTGTATGCATTGCATTTGGGACGACCAACCGATTGTCACCGTCGATTTCTTTGAATAATAATCCTCCTCGTATATTGTATCCAGTAATCCTTCCGTTTTCGACTTGATTTATTAATTTTTAATATTGTCATCGTCATCCTGAGCTTTTTTGAGTCTGATTGTTAAACCATCATGAGTTTCATTTATAAGCAAACATACTGGCAGGGGATTTCGACTTAATGCGTCGACATGTGCCATATTCTTTCCAGGACGATGTTCGATCTCGTATTGAAATTCTTCTAATAAAAGTGCCCATCTTGCAACTCGTACACATAAATCTTTTTTCGTCATGGTCAATGTAAATGCACGACAATCAGTTATGATTTTGAATTTGATTCCAAGAAGATATACCCTGAATTTCTTCAAAGACTTTATTATTGCAAGCACTTCCAATTCGTAACTTGTATATTTTTCCTCCGCTGGAGTCGTTTTTCCACTTGCGTAATATACTGGATGCATAGAATTATCATCGTTATTTCTTTGTAATAATACTGCTCCATACCCTTGCTTCGATGCATCCGTGTGTAATTCCGTTTCAACACCAGTTCTATATAAATTTAATACTGGTTGATTTACCAATAATTGTTTTAATTGCGTGAAAGCAATCATTTCTTTTGTGTTGAATTGGAATTTTGACTCAGCTCTTAACAAATTCGTTAATGGTCGTGCAATAATGGAGTATCCAGGTACAAATTTCCTAAAATACCCCGTCAATCCCAGAAATGATTGAACCTGTCGTATTTTTGTAGGGACTGGGAAATTCTTTACAGCTTCAGTTTTTTGTTCTGAGGGTTTAATCAATCCATTTTCAATTATGTAGCCAAGATATTCGACTTTGGTTTGTAATAAATTACATTTTTTCCAATTAATTTGTAATCCGCTTTGACTGGCCACTTTTAGTACACGTTCGAGGTTAATTAGTCCTGTTTTTAAATTGCTCGAAGGCACAATGAGATCATCCATGTAGATTAATACCACGCCTTCACGAACGAGGTCTCTGAATATAGTATTTATATATTTTTGAAATACGGCTGGAGAGTTACAGAGACCAAACGGTACTCGAAGGAACTCATACTGTCCATCTGGAACCACAAACGCAGTATATTTTTGGCTAGACTCGTCTATTTTCACATGAAAAACTCCATTTTTTAAATCCAGCGTGCTAAAAACTCTAGCGTCTTATAGAGCATCCAACTGATCTTCTATGAGTGGGAGAGGGTACCGATCCTTAATGATTTTTTTATTAAGAAGTCGATAGTCAATACATAATCGATTTGTACCGTCTTTTTTCTTTACTAATACGATCGGACTTGCATACTCTGAATTTGATACTTGTACGACGTTGTTCTTCAACCATTCGTCTATTTGGGCGTTTACTTCTTTTCTTTCGATGGCCGATAATCTCCTTGGATTTTGATAAATTGGTTCTTCGTCTTTTAATACAATTTTCATTTTTATATCAACGTCACATGTTTGCTCCGGTTTGTAATTATTCACGAGATTTTTAACCATTTCGTGATTTATATTATTTTGAATATTTGGCAAATCTACGTCAGCGATTTCTTGATCGGACAGTATTTCGATTTGACACATTTCTGCAAACGAAGTATCTTCATCTTTCAACGGTGTGATGGTAGCTTTTCCACGTTTGACATTTAGTTCAATTGTATCAAGAAAATCTCTTCCAATGAGTAAGTTGCATCTTGAAAGGTCATTTGCTACAATACTGATCGGTATCTTGAACGAATTACCGTCGACTGTCATATCCGCATAGAATTTACCGAGTGTCAGATTTTTTTCTTTACCTACACCTCGGAAAGTTGTGATTATGTCTTTGAATTCGGGTGAACCGATTCTTACAAATTCATCTTCGCGCATTATCGAGATGTCGCTGCCTGTATCGATGACTGCATGGACTTCAACATCATTGATTAATACATTTTTTGTATCTTTCACACATTTTTGTTGAATGTCTTCTTTTAAAACAAAACTATTTTTTGTTCTTTCAGTATTTGCTGGACAATTATTGGCTATATGACCATAATTGTTACATTTGAAACATTTCGCTCCTTTATCTTTACTTGGACAGTCTGGACTCACGTGATCTTTCGAGCCACAATTGTAACATCTTTTCATTGGAATACGTTCTTTTTTTTCAGTCCAATCTTTTTTGTCGAGCTTACTAGTCGAGCTTTCTTTTATGCCTGTATTGATCTTGTAGCGATTATTATTATTTTTAATATCAGCTCTCCCATTGGTACTTGATGCTTGATAATTTCTGTCACGTAACGAAATGTCTCCAAATGCCTGTAAGATTTCTGCTTTTGACGAAAATCCTTGAACTCTTGCTAAATCGCGAAGATTTGTATCAGGAATTCCATCAATAACATATCCCAGAATTTCTTCGTCGTTTACCGCAATATTATTTGCCATAATTATTTTTTCATGAACATAATCATGAAAAGTTTCGTTCCTTTTCCAAATTCTTTCTTCGAACCGACGTCTCAACGTAATTTTATTTTGTCGATGATAAAACATTTTTCTTAATTCATTTAAAAGTTGGTCTGACGTCATGCTGATGTATTCAGGTTTTGAATGAAACCAGTCCATTGCTCGTCCTTTTAATCGCATTCCGATTAAGATCTTTGTCAAATTGTCGTTAAGGTTATATGCGTTTCTCAAAAATGTTGCCTGTTTTTCCCATATTTCAAACACTTCTGAATTTCCGTCAAAATGATTTAATAAATCAGCTATCACAGTAATATTTACTCGTGACTGGGAATTATTTCTCGTCATTGTATTAGTGTTTGTTAATTGGGCAGAGCCACTTACCGACGTAACTGTTCGTTGCTCGTTATTTATTTCACGTGGTTGTATTTCTCTGTTGTTCATTGCGAATTGTTCATTTTGTGTTCGACGTAAAAACTGAATTTCTCTCCGCGCAAATTCCAATTCCTTTTCAGCTAATCAAGAGACTCGGTAGAGTCTCGGGACAAGTACATTGACAGCTCTGTCGTCTGCTGGCCCGAGGCTCGCCGAGACTATACTTTCTCGAAACAAAACTTTTCGCGGTGGTGGGGGTAAAATTCGCACATCATTTTGTTCGTTTTCGAAGCTCACGAGTCGTTTGAGGCCTTGAAAATTGAACTGGAGATTCATTAAGAAATTATCTTTCGAATGAGCCCAAATTTAGCACGATCGGTGACGTAAATGCTGAGAAAAAACTTTGCACGGGCTCAAAATCACGCAAAAGTCACCTACACATTCAAGAAACAGACGTGTCTGTATACAACACCAAAGCCGGCTGAAAGTGTCTCTCGAGTTTCTGATTGGTTCATTCTGACGACACCCATATATATATAACACTATCAAAGACCTCATGTCCTCGCGGCTAACTTCACGGCGCTGTCGCAGACCGACGTCACATGAGACTTCCTCCACCTCGTCGCTATATATATATATATACCGAACCGCGGAAAGTTTGACAGGTCGAGTGTTGTTATTATCTCTGAATAAAACGATTCACCGTGGTGGGAGTAAAAACTGAAATTCATTTTCTTTAATTACGAAGCTCAGGAGGCATATGATGATTTGAAAATTGAACTGGAGATTTATTACGAAAAAATACTTCGATTGAGCCTTAAATCAGCACGATTAATGCCGTATTTGCTGAGAAAAAACTTTGCACAGGCTCAAGATTATGCTGACATCGAAGTATTGGCATGTCTATATACGACCCA
The DNA here is from genome assembly GCA_963989365.1 of Rhimphoctona megacephalus. Classification (NCBI taxonomy): domain Eukaryota; kingdom Metazoa; phylum Arthropoda; class Insecta; order Hymenoptera; family Ichneumonidae; genus Rhimphoctona; species Rhimphoctona megacephalus. Next base: position 4,277,838 of record OZ022418.1, on the reverse strand, counting down.
ATGAAAGGCCTCTTGACGCCTTCCGAGCTTGTGATTGGCCATTCCGTTTCATCTTTCTCTACCTATACCACGCAAAGTCTGAACGGAGTTTTCGAAGTGAGAATGAGTGCTTATACGCGAGACGTGTTTGTGGATAAATTCGGGAAAAAAATTATTTCGCGATCTGTGAATAAATAAATAGTTCGAAGTACCCATACCGCGGAAAGTCTGAACGGAGTTTTCAAAGTGAGAAGTTCTTATGCGGGACGTGTTGTGGATAAATTCGGGAAAAAAAATTATTTCGCGATCTATAAATAAATTATTTATTCACAAATCGCGAAATAATTTTGGATCGTACGCGTACGATCCAAAAATGATTTCTTTAATATAAATTCAATGACAGCAATTTAGAGTTTCATCAAATTCACGTATTTTTTATTTTTTTCCCCCTTTCGATCGCGACTAATTAGAATCTCGTGGCTTAAACAGTATTGAAAATATGAATGTTATAAATATCGTGGTTAGGTTCGATCCACTCTTGGTTACAGCAATAATAAGAAAGTGATGGTGTGAAAATAGTGAAGTGCTTTTAATCAACTATCGAACAGTGCTGAAATGAATATACATTCTTTTATTATTGTTAACCATGCAGTTTTTATTTTCCACACTTAACTCTTCGACGGAATTTATCTTTCGCGATTAAATGTTCCTCGTATACGATTTCTTGAGAAATCGTTCTTTTCGTTTCTTTGATAAATATGAAATAGTGTACATTGAACTGTTAATCATGATTGGTGTGAATCGATGTAAATTTGGAAAAGGAACTCTATAAAACTAATAATGAGTGTCAAAAAAATGTATATGGCAAAGTTTGTTATTATCATGCCGAGTTTTGAGCAGTGTTTAATAAATATTTTTTTTTAACTGTACACCGTTGACAATTTATTTTATTGGTCCCTTTCCTCTTTATTATAAAATGTTCCTCGCTGGCCATAATAAGATTTGTACATCATAAAATGTTCCTTGCATGATAATTGTTGGTCCATTCCAAAAGATTTTCGACGTCGTTTTTCTATCCAAAATATGGTGTAGAATCATCTCGCGTTTGATGTATTAATAGACAAATACACTGTCAACCTGCATTTGGATATATATGGATGCATCTGGATGATAACCGTAGTAAGTAATGAAATATCTTTATGTCAAAATGGCTCGTATAATATATCTTTATGTCAAAAGACTATGGCGGTATATACTCCATATCCTATCAAAATTTGTATCTTTGGATTGCAACGAATGCCTATAGACTCTGGAAATTCTGTGAAGCGACAAATGTACCAAGTATTTCCACTTTTTGACTCCGATCGTAGCATTATGAATTGAACATTTTGTTATGAAAATTCTTCGGTTGCTCATTTGTCAATGGGATCAAAAATATTGTCTTCGGAACACCGTGGATATATGCAAAATTTCAGAATTTTGTTTGGCTCAATATGCTCTATATTTTTTCACATCCCCGCTTTAATTGTAGCATAATGAATTTTAAAAAATTGTTTCAGAAAGTCTTCCGATGTGTTTTTTCTGACATTATCAAAATTTATATCTTTGGATTGCAACGAATGCCTACAAACTTCGGAAACTGTGTGAAGCGACAAATGTACCAAGTATTTCTACTTTTTGCCTCCGATTTTAGCATTATGAATTGAACTTTTGTTATGAAAATTCTTCGGTTGCTCATTTGTCAATGGGATCAAAATTATTGTCTTCGGAACGCCATGAATATATGCAAAATTTTAGAATTTTGTATGGCTCAATATGCGCTCTATTTTTTCACTTCACCACTTTAGTTGTAACATTATGAATTTTGAAAAATTGTTTCAGGAAGTCTTCCGATGTCCTTTAACTGATATTATCAAAATTTGTATAATTGAATTGCAATGGATACCTACAGCCTTTGAAAATTCTGTAAAGCGACAGATGTGCCAAGTATTTTCCCTTTTGCTCATTTGTCGATGGATTAAGAAATGCTGCCTTCAGAATGTCATGCATACATGCAAAATTTCAGAATTTTGTTGGGCCCAATGTGCGCTACATTTTTTCAATTCCCTAATTTAGTTATAGTATAATGAATTTTGAAAAATTGTTTCAGGAAGTCTTCTGATATTTTTTTACTGATATTATCAAAATTTGTATCATTGGATTGTAACGGATACCTACAGACGTTGGGAATTCTGTAAAGCAACAAATGTACCAAGTATTTCCACTTTTTGGCTCCGATTGTGGCATTAAGAATTAAAAATTTTATTATGAAAATTCTGCGGTTGCTCATTTGTCAATGGAATCAAAATTATTGTCTTCGGAACACCATGAATATATGCAAAATTTCAAAATTTCATTCGGCTCTATTGAGCTATATTTTTTCACTTCCTCACTTTAGTTGTAGCATAATAAATTTTGAAAAATTGTTTTAGGAAGTCTTCTGATGTGTTTTTACTGATATTATCAAAATTTGTATCATTGAATTGCAACAGATACGTACAGACTTTGAAATACTTGTGAAGTAACAAGTGTGCCCAATATTTCCACTTTTTTGCTGGAATAGTGGCATTATTAGGACTTGAAAATTTTATTATGAAAATTATTCGCTTGCTCATTTTTGGATGGGATTAAAATTTGGCTTCGAAAAGTAATGGCTATATGCAAAATTCATAAACTTTATTGAGCCCGATGTGCAGTATGCTTGAGTTGTGGCATGATTAATTTAAAAAATTGTCAGAAAGTCTTTGGTTCCTTTTTTCTGGAAGTATAAAAATTTGTTTCATTGGAACGCAACGTATACTTACAAACTTTGGAAATTTCCTGGAGCAACATGTGTGCTCAGTATTTCTACTTTTTGGCTCCTATTGTGGCATAACGAATTGAAAAATATTTTCAAAAAGATTTGCTCTACGGATGCTCTGGTTGTGATGGTACGAAAATTTGCACGAAGATAATGCATCTGGTACAACTCAACTCGATCCATTTTCTTGGGCACAGTACTGATCTAAGTTTGCCCGCGTTGTTGAATTTATTGTTTTAAAATATCCATAACATACTTTCTGAACTTTTCGAAATTCAAAGATAATATTAAAATACCTGTAAGTTCTAGTTTTGATGCTTTCACGGCCATTATTGTTATAAATATCAAAATTTGCATCAAAATTTGTATCATGGGAATGTAGCCGATACCTACAAACTTTTAACATTTTGTGAAGCGCCAAGTATTTCCACGTTTTATCTTTGATTGTGGCATTATGAATTGAAAAATTTATTACAAAAAGTCTTCGGATGCTTATTTTTGGATGGGATTAAAATTTCTGTTCTCGGAACGCTATAGATACATCCAAATTTTCTGAACTTTGTTGGGCTTAAAGTGCACTATGTTTTTTCACTTTTCCACTTTAGTTATGGCATAATAAATTTAAAAAGTTGTTTCAGAAAGTCGTCGGGTGCTCTTCTGCTGATAGTATCAAAATTTGTATCATTGGAATGTAGCCGATATCTACAAACTTTGAACATTTCGTGAAGAGGAGACATGTGTGTTAAGTATTTCCACTATTCAGCTCTGATTATGGCATAATAAATTGAAAAAAATTTATTCCAAAGGCTTTCCTCTACAGTCGCTCTGGGTTTGATGGTATCAAAATTTGCTCAAAGCTAATGTGACTAATACAACTAAATTCATTTCGTTCTCTTGGGTACGATCCTGATCTGAATTTGTCCGCTTTGTTCAATATATTGTTTTGGAGTTCCCATAACATACTATTTGAACTTTTCGATATTCAATGAGAATATTGAAATAGTTGTAACTTTTTATTTTCATGGTAGTAACTTCTTCAATGGTATTGACAAATAATCATGATTCCACCTTGTTAATAAAAATAAGAATGAAAAAATGCGTGAACTTTTTTCACAATAGATTCGATATGTTTTCTCTAAACATACGTGAAACTGGTTTTTTATTTTATCATTAATCAAAAATGAAAAATTTCGAAAAAAATCGCCGCATTTTTATCAACAAGCTGAAATAAGCGTAATATTTTTTACCACAAATCTACAAATATAACAAGGAGATACTGCTGTTTAATATGTTTATTTGATAAACACAAATTCAAATAGCTACAAATTCTATGGAAAAGTTCTGACTCTTCTAATCTTGCTCTCAAAAGCTTTGTAAATTTTTGTATCAGACTCCCAGTTCCCGACTTATTTTAGCCTGATTCCAGAAAGGTAAATCGAAATGTCAAAAAAATTTGACTGGCTCGAGAATAAAAAAAATGCCAAATTGAAAATTCCAAAATACGTGCCCCTTTATTTCATGGGGAAAAAACCTGACTCGAAGTAGAAGGGGTCAGGGTTTGGAAATGAAAAGGCGATAATTTCCCAATATAACCTTTTTCTAATCTATATAAAGCGAGATGTTTCAAAAGAAAGAGAAAAAACGCATCATATTACGCATAAAAACCCCCTCCCGGAAAAAACCTGGACAAGTACATTTGTTGACCGCCGTTCCCATATTTTTCCACTAATATACATACACTGCAAAAACCTGTTCTCGTAAAAATCCCTAAGAAAATCAAATCCTATCAAAAAGTAAGAAAAGTGACCACTCTCAAAAAATGTATCAAATAAATTCAAATCACACAAAACAAAATGAGTTAATCCTCACGAAAAGCTAAGGTTGGGTTTCGCAAAAAGTTATAAAATAAATTGAGCTATACTAAAATAGATGTGGCCAAGTACGGGAGGCTTTATCGTGTGATAAAATCTTCAAATAATGTTGAATGTTGATAGAGAAAAGAATCATGTTCGAAAATGCAGTTGTTTTACCAACCAGAATGAAAATAAAAACTCTGTATCAATAAGGGTCCGAAGCAAAAAAAGATTGCAAACGAAAAAAAATTAGATGAAAAAGAATTTCGGCCGAAGTACTTGGCGAGGTTGTCACCATGACCGATACATTATGTAAATTAAGTGAAAAAACATTTGTCAAGTACTTCGGCCGAATTCTTTTTCAATCAAATTTTTTTCTATGTTTTATAAAACAATTTGTAAGTCAAGGATGATGCATCATATTCTTCCGTCATTTCATCTTTGAAAGAATAATAATTCTGAGCCTCCTGACAGTAAAGTTAAATATAATTATCTATTTATAGCTTAGACCGAAATTGCTAATATCCTCGCTGCCTTTTCGCACCTGAATGCCTTATTCTAATACACAACTTGAAAGCTAATGATAAAGTATTTAATTTTCTGAATTTTCGCCTCGGGGAAAAATTGGTACTTGACGTCTCTTCTATAACACCTTCCTGCCAAGCTATAATCGAATAATAACCTATCAACGAATTACTAACATCTCGAAAATACTTCGAGTCTGTAGTTAACTCTTTTGAAAACATTATAACTTTTTTTCTTATCACAGGAACGAAACGCTCCTATATTTAAACAATCTCAATAACAAGGAATTTATGGTAGAAAATCTGTATCATTCTCTTATGTCGAATTAGTAGTGTGAGCAATGCTGATTCCTGACATTGAAATAAATCGATCATGTAATGATGCAGACACGTTGTAAGTTTTTTTTGTTATATACAGGCTCTATTGGAGTTTATATAAAACGAAATATGAAAATACTATAGAAAAAAGAAGTGATATCAAATAGCAAAAATCCCCTCCCGGGGAAAAAAACCTGGACAAGTACATTGGTGGTCCTTCGTTTCCCTATGATATCACAAAAAGTCCAAAACCCCACTTAATTTTTTTTTTTTAATGTTTACTAATTTTATTCATATCCCGGAGGGAAACCAACCATATAGATCACGAAATATCCGGCCAAAAAACCAGACTTCACAATAAATGTTACTTTGAATTTATTTCCACAGAACAACACAAGAATCAAAACATTAAAAAATCAGCATTATCAAGATGAGAAAAATGCCACTTATAATTGGTGTGTAAGAAGTATCAAAAGTCTAAAAAAAAATGAAAAGAGATGGACATCTAAGTTACGTGCAGCAGTAAAATTTTTGATATCGGTACTAGGACAAGTATTTCTTTGGTGACTGAGAAGATATCAATATGGAAGTACCGGCAACGTAGGGCATGCAGTTGGTGCATTGCTTCTAGGATCTCCTAAGTCGAGTAGCTACTTTTGTTTTGGCTATGGCGCGACCAATGTTGCCAAATAGTATTTCCTTATATGATCTAATGAAACAATATTGCCTGCGCCGTGGCTAAAACAACGAAAAACATTCAGAAACCAGTCGAAAACTTGACACACAAACGCAGGGACAGGAAGTTTCGCATAAGATCCCGTACTTTTGTAATGTTAAAAAAAGGCTTTAATTTATGTTCGTACATGATAGCACAGTTTTCTTTGATTGGTAATAATTTGATGAACGTTCACCACCGTACGTTGAGCGTATACGCACAAAGTACTTGTCCGGTCCATAACTTTTTATTTGATTTTTACTTGAATGAGCAATTTTAATAAAACGTTATGGGCCGGACAAGTACTTTGTGCGTATACGCTCAACGTACGGTGGTGAACGTTCATCAAATTATTACCAATCAAAGAAAACTGTGCTATCATGTACGAACATAAATTAAAGCCTTTTTTTAACATTACAAAAGTACGGGATCTTATGCGAAACTTCCTGTTCCTGCGTTTGTGTGTCAAGTTTTCGACTGGTTTCTGAATGTTTTTCGTTGTTTTAGCCACGGCGCAGGCAATGTTGTTTCATTAGATCATATAAGGAAATACTATTTGGCAACATTGGTCGCGCCATAGCCAAAACAAAAGTAGCTACTCGACTTAGGAGATCCTAGAAGCAATGCACCAACTGCATGCCCTACGTTGCCGGTACTTCCATATTGATATCTTCTCAGTCACCAAAGAAATACTTGTCCTAGTACCGATATCAAAAATTTTACTGCTGCACGTAACTTAGATGTCCATCTCTTTTCATTTTTTTTTAGACTTTTGATTTAGACTATATTCCTCTGCATCCATATCACGGAAAGTTTGAATGTTTAACCAGTGTGACGGTAGTTTTGACTTTTGACAGTGTGAAGTGCGAGTCGTGTAAATCGCGTGTTTTTAGATTGTGAAAAATCGTGATTCATAGTTTGAATATATAAATAGTGCGAAAAAACGGTAATATATAAATATTGCGAAATGTGCTAATATTATTTTTTCATATCTCGGAATTAATCATCAGCGAAATTAAAAAAGATAACCTCGCACCCGCTGGTGAAATCATTTTTGTTTCGGATTCCAGAAAAGCCAAATAAAAACAACGCAGTGTCTAGTCGTCCGACTACCGTACGTTTAATGTATGGTTATTCGTCCGGATATATTGGCGCATGCGCCATAAACCTTAAATGCGCTCACGTCGTCCGCGTCGTTTTGGCGCATGCGCCATAAGCTTTAGATACGCTCGCTCCCGCGACGTTCGCTCGCGGCCATTGTTTTTTTGCAATGTTGCGTCAGCCATTATCACTCCAACGTTTGTCTAGAAGTGAGTGCTTCGAACAAGTGATTACGTTCTTTTGTGAAAAATTTTTGATTTATCATCAATTTATTGCATTTCAATTCATTCGGAAGTTATATTATCGCCGTTGTGGTATCGTCATTTAGTGCGGTTTGATTTTTTCGCAGTTACACACGTGGTTACTGTATACTGCGCATGACGTTGCGTTCATTACACGTGCGTCGGTTATTTTTGAAGAACATTTTCGTTCTTCAAGTTTTATGAGCGAATATTTTTTCGCAGTTATACACGTGGTTACTGTGTACTGCGCATGACGTTGCGTTCATTACACGTGCGTCGGTTATTTTTGAAGAACATTTTCGTTCTTCAAGTTTTACGAGCGAATATTTTTTTGGTCTGCACGTGAACATCACGAGACCCCATCGGGGTGGAATTTCACAAAAATGGGTAAGTGTTTAGACTATATATTTATAAATAATTCATTTCGAAATCATCCTCGATTTCAGAAATAAAAATAAGTTATGCGTTAAAAGAATATTTTTTGTTCCGTTTCAAAGATGCGAATTTTTAAATCATTTTTTGTGTGCCAAATACTTTTTTGCGAATTGCTAATTTGTGCCGTTATTCTTTTTGTTTGTAGTTCTTGCTACAGAGCTCCTTCGCGTAGATTGTTTTTTAACAATTCTCGTTTATAGCGGAATGATGTTGAAGGTAGTATCATCGGATTGCTTCGTGATTTTTATTTTTTCCTGTACTGCAACCTGAAGTTTTTCTGTAGTGTTCGGTAATTATAATTGATAAATAATTTGTTTCTGGACATTGGAACATGATAAAAATATGTTTTCAATTCATAATTTCTTTCGTTTTGAAATCATTTCTGATTTTAAAAAGAAAAATAAATTGTGATTTGAAAAAACATATTTTGTTATGTTTCAATGTCTGAAAACAAATTGTCGAATTGAGCTAATTCATGCTACATCGTGTTCGGGCTGGCCGTGTCCTGGACGAGGCATGGTCCAAGAATTGTATGTACTTTTCGTATACACTGGTTCATGCTATACCGAGCTAGGCCGAATCGGTCCTGGCTCGGTCCAACATGAAATAGTGCATTCAAAAAGTATGTGCAAATCTTGGATCGTGTCTTGTCCACGGCATGGTTTGGCCCGGACATGGTGTAGCCTGAATTAGGCTTTACAGTTGCCGAACACTACGCAGAAATTTTGGGCAGTAATATAGGAAAAAAAAATCATCTAGCACTCTAACAATACTAACTTGAACATCATTCCGCTGCGAAGAAGAAGGTTAGGTAAAATCTATGCAAACGTGTTCTGTAATGGTAACTAAGAGCAAAATAAATAATGGCACATATTGGCAATTCTTGAAAAAGTATTTGGCATTGAAAAAATAATTTAAAGTTTGGATCATTAGAATAGAACAAAAAATATTCTTTCAACTCATAATTCCAATGTCTGAAAACAAATTGTCGAATTAAGGCTGATTCATGCCACACTGTGTCCGGGTCGAGCTGTGCCCCGGACCGGGCATGGTCCAAGATTTATACATGCCTTTTGAACACACTAGTTCATACTATACTGAGCCGGGCTGGATCAGTCCTGGCTCGGTATAACAGGAACTAGTACATTCAAAAAGTAAGTGCAAATCTTGGACCGTGCCTCGTCCGCTGCACAGCTTGACTGAGACATGGTGTAGCATGAACCAGACTTTATAGTTGCCGACCACCACTGAGAAACTTTGGGCAATAACATAGGGGAAAAAAATCATTTAGCACTCTAATGATGCTAACCTCAACATTATTTGGCTGCGTAGAAGAATGGTTAGGAAACATCTATGCAAACGTGTTTCGTAATGGTAACTAAGAGCAAAAGGAATAACGGCACAAATTAGCAATACTTAAAAAAGGATTTGGCACCGAAAAAATAATTTCAAAGTTTGCATCATTAGAATGGAACAAAAAATATTCTTTCAACTCATAATTTATTTTTCTTCTTGAAATCATACCTGATTTTAGAAACAGAAATACATTATGAGTTAGAATCATATTTTTTGTTGCGTTCAACAAAAAATATATTTCCAACTAATTTTTTTTATTTTTTTAAATTAGGGGTATTTCAAAACAAAATAAACTATGAGTTGGCAAAATATCTTAAATTGTGTTTGAATGATGCAAACTTTGAAATTTTTTTTGAGTGCCAAATACATTTTTGAGAATTACCAATTTGTGCCACTATTACTTTTGTTTTTAGCCATTGTTACAGAATTCCTTCGCGTCGTTGATTTTCTAATAATTTTCGTTTACAGCGAAATGGTGTTGAAATTAGTATCGTTGGAATGCAATGTGATTTTTCTTTTTTTCTAAAAATTACAGCCCAAAGTTTTTCTGTAGTGTTGAGCAACTATAATTTGATAATTTGTGTT